>CM054938.1:24098107-24190607 GCA_029168755.2 Tillandsia fasciculata | reverse complement strand
AGAAAAGAGAGGTTGTGGATAGATAGGGCGGAACCAACGGAATCGAAGTGGCCGTTGCGTTTCGAAATCCCAATCCGCGAGTTAGTTGGATACGGACGGTTGGGATTCCATATCCTCTCTCTCATCAGCTTCTCCTTAGCGGAATCTCAATGATTACGGATATCTAAACTTTTATCCGAATTCCAATCCGAATAAAATGAGTTTGTTCAATATTAGGCGAATATAAATTCGAATGCAGATATAAAAAACAAAAATTCGATAAATTTGGATTCAGATTTAAATTTTGACTGTATTCGATCCAAATCTGAATCCAAACCCGAATTAATTTTACGTTATATAATATATATGTATATATAAATATTTGATATTATATTTAAATTTATATTTTAAAAATTTAGATTTAATATAATATATTTTGAAATATTGTAAAGAGGAAAAAATAAAAAATTATTTCTGATTCAGGTTCGGATTCGAATTTTAAATTTTTTATTGGATTTGAATTTGTATATGAATTCAGATTCGAATTCAGGTTTCGAATACGTAGTCGGATTCGGATTTCGGATTTTTAAAAATTCGCTATTTTCAATTTCCATTATCTTATTTTCTGTTGTATCTATTCAAATGCGTATGGCTACGAAGATGGGATATTATTCTGGTACTCTTGTATATATCTTGTTATTGTTGGATTGAAAATAAATTATTAATATGATTTATTTAAAAATATAAATATAATTTTTAAAATAAATAAAAATAAAATTAATTTTATGTTTAGATAAAAATTAAATTATCATCGCGAATAAAAAAAAAAATAGTATCTGAATAATTAATTAGAATGATAAATTTAAAATAATAATATTTTAATTAATTAATTAATATAAAATATTGATTAAATAATAATTTAAATTATTTAATTAACTAATTAATTATGAATACTACTAGATAACTTTAAATATTAATTATTAAAATAATTAATAATGATTACTGTTAATTAATAATTTAATAACAACAAATAAATTAATAAATTAATTAGTTAATTATTTAATAATTAAATAATTAGATTAATTAAAAATTTTAGATTAATTAAAGAGTTAATAAAATAATTAAAATTATATTTGTTTTAATTAAATTTGGATTTCATTAAAAACATTATTTTTTCAAAAAAAAAAAAAAAAAAAAAAAAAAAAAAAAAATTGGAACACCAATTCACAATTATATCATCTTATTCGCCCAAAAAATTATGTTGTTTTTCCTCTTTCAAAAATAGTATTTGAGTATATATATATATATATATATATATATATATTTTTTTTTTATTTTCGAACTGTCATAATGGCCATAAATTATTTTAATATGTTGAGTTTGGTTAGTAAGAAAAAGAAAATAAAAAAAATCTATTTTTTGAAAAAAAAAATATTTCTTTTCATAAATTTTACTATTATTTTTTACTCTTCGAAAAAAATTAAATCTGAAACAACATAAAATTAAAAAAAAAAAAAAAAAAAAAGTTAAAAAGTAAATTTTTACTATTGATGATCATCTTCTTTTTTAAAAGCTTTTTTATTTATCATCTTCAAGAATTTTTGGACGCAGCCCAAATACTTAAACTCAGTTATTATTAATAATTTTATGTCTTCTATAAACCCAATAACAATTTCATCCACATCACAGACTTCACAGCCCAAAATATTTAAACCTAGTTATTATTACTAGTGCCTATCTTTTCTATAAACCCAATAATAATTTCATCGACATCCGATGTGGGACTATTGGGGGCGTCACATTGAGACAAATTTGTACTTTTTATTTATTCATCTTTCTTTTTATTATTAATATTATGAATACGATTTTGAGAAAAACTGTTGACTCCGATTGAATCATCGATATATTCGAATTAAAATAGAAAAAAATTAAAAATTAGTAGCCATCGAAAAAAAAAAAAAAGAAAGAAAAAAAGAGAGGACAATTAATTTAGAAAGTGAAAATAAATTACTATACACTAATTCATGGAATATAAAAGCAAGTTAAAAAGACCACTATACGTACAATTTTTATTGTATATAACTAATTTAAGTCTGAGTAAATAATAATTTTATTTTAAAAAAAACATTAAAGCAAGCATAATAAGAAAAAAAAATTAAAAAAGGAAAATTAAAAAAAGAAATTTTGCAGAACTTACCATTGAGTAATTGTAATATCCATAATATATCAATTTTGTTTTTTTTTAATAATTTTCAAAATATCTCCTCTTAAATATATATATATATATATATATATATATATATATATATATATATATATATATATCCTCCACTCTTTCATTGCAATTTTTGGAAAACGAAGAGATAACAAATTAAGTTTCATTTACACACCTCGTTTTTCAAAATTTTGGAAGATGAATAAATCATAAATTTAATTTGCAATTAAAATTATAATTATAAAATTATAATTAATTTTTTTTTAGAAAATATATATCTCTATCTAAACCATGGACTAATAAACTAAATGAATCATAACTTAAATTTAAATCCAAGTAATCCAACAAATTATATTTATCAATTTAAAATATCAAATATCTTTTTTACAAAATGATAAAGAGAATTTAGATTGAAAATAAGAATGTATATTTTGTACATCACTTATATAAAATTACATAAGAAGTAAAGTACCGTTAATTAATTCAAATCAAACAAATTAAAATTTTGGCTAGCAAAATCAAAATTTTGACATATTGAATAACTAAATCCATAGGGCTTGTAACCATAATATGTGATTGAAGTTTATTGTTTTGCAAAATATAAAATATCTTTTAAATAATAATAGAGAGAATTTAAATTAAAAATATGAATATATTTTTTTCAAACTAAATTACTTACTATAATTTAATGTTTATATTTATAGAGGCTCTCCTCTGCCCCCCGCCCCCAAAGATATTTTAATAATTTGATTTGTTCATCAAGAGCAAGAAAGAGTTGTATTCTTGTAGTGTTAATTTTCTAAGTAGAGTGAGTACTTAGTTTTTTCTGCGGAACCACTACTCTTTCTCTTTTCTCTACTTTTGCATTTAGTCGTAGGGCGCGAAAGTCCTGGCCAGCAAATAGAGAGTAGGCTTGCCCTCTTCGAGCAGGAAGACGGGCGCCGCACGGGCTTTTGCTAGACGAAAAGCTTAAGTCCATGACAGTGTGCGGCGAGTGGGGCGCCGCCACGTGGCGCCCCACCAGCCTCTAGCCGCCCGGGATAGCAGCACGTGGCCCGTTGCCAGGGAGGGCTCGGGCGGCGACTGCGCCGACGATCGTCGGGGAGGACAATTTCGTAATTACGAGGGGCAAAATATAGACTTTTAAAAGACATGGGGGCAAAGTGAAAAAGCGGTATATTATAAAAAAAATTTCTGTAATTTAGCCAATAAAATAAAATTAGCTAATCAATTATTCATCACATACAGTGCTTGAATCTTAAAAGCAATATGAACGGTGTAGGCGGTTTAGTCTGGAATTGTTTAATCAACCGTCCATCACATGCAGTGCTCGAATCTTAAAGCAGTATGAATGGTGTATTAAACTGTCATGCAGTGTTTTGCTCCAAATCTCACTGCAGAATCTGAAGTACTACAGAATCTAACTGCTGCAACAAGAGGTACAGTGGAACAATATCTACCACCCAAAAAAAAAAAAAGGAATTGATCCGTTTTGGTACATAATCATGATCATCAGAATTTTACATGCCAATTGAAGTGATCGCAACCGTCTACGGTCGAGCGATCGCAACCGTCCGTCTGTAGATCGCAGAAACTGCACCCTAAGAAGCAGACTCCATTTCCATGAGAGAAACTGTTTCTAGCCATCTTATTTAATCATCATTTTCGACGCAAAAGGAGAGAGATCCAAGTAACAAGAACAAAGCAAACACATTTTGCAGAGTAAACAAAAACTATGTTACTCACCCCATAATTATCAAATTTGTACCAAAAATTTGCTTGTTCCATGAAGCAACAAAACAGTAACAGCATACATCTCATCTGCAACATTTGTATAAATTCCATGGAAATTACTGTTGCAAGAAATGTAAATGATAACACATCAGCATGGCTCAAATCCTGAGGATACAGATACTGAATCTTCTGCAGCATTAAGCCTAAACATTTTGAAAATTTTAGCGGTACACATTACAGTTTACAATACAACAAAACTCAAATATGATCGAGTGAGTTCGATGAAGATATTGTTTAATTATGAGTAGAAATAGTAGTGGGAATTGATAAAAGAAAAAGAAAAAAATGGTCTACTCATGAAAATGTGCATTCCATGTAGATTCATCTCGAAAGGATCGAGAGATCTTCTTTTGGCTAGTCACTTTCCGAATTCCTTGTTATTACTGAGCTCGTCGCATGATGCCCTAAATTCGAGTTACGTCGTGGTTTCTCTATTAAGCAGGGAAACTAATACAAGGCCAAAAATTCAGCATTACTGAGTCGCTCTAGATATCAGACGAGCGGTTGGCGTACTCTTGAACCAGCGCGGCAAAGAGCGAAGGCCGTTCTAGCAAGTTAGATGGTGCGTCAAACTCCTTCGCGTGTCCTGGTTCACGGAATTATGTTAATAATTACTACATTTAAAAGCATCGATTAAGAAAAAAGGACTCTGATTAGTTCTTGACGTGCGAAAGTAGAGATGATAAATTGCAGGATAAAAACATACAAAAAATTATGATTTTTCACTCGTCCTAAACCAATATTAGAACCTATCTATTGCCCCCTCGAACTACAACATCTTGTTACCATGTCTCCTTAATGTTTTTCCTCGGATGATATCTGTCAGTTTGCTGATAATTCGATGTGAAAATCACAAATCTACAGAGAGTTTCTCCAGCATTTACCTGCATCAATAACCAAGACGCGGTCGCAGTCCATGACTGTCGGTATTCTGTGGGCAATGCTGATGATGGTACAAGCTGCGAAGTCTTCTCGGATGATCCTTTGGATTACCGCATCGGTTTGCGAGTCGACTGAAGCAGTCGCCTCATCCATGAACAGAATTTTGCTGCGCTTCAACATAACACGGCCCAGACAAAGAAGCTGCCTCTGCCCCACACTCCAGTTCTCTCCATTATCAACAACTGAAAACAAAAATTTAGAAGTACTGGCGGCTTAAGCTCGAGATGTCCACTCAATAGAATATAAAGATGATGCCTTTATCCTGATCGACAATAACATCTATAGACGTTTCCCTTGAGAACAGAACCTCATATATGGTTTGCATCGAGTAATGCATATCATTCTATGAATGAAGTTGGTCGGCAATTTAGCTATTCAAAAAAGCAACTTACCTAACGCATCAAGCTTTTCGGGTTTCGAAACTACTGCCTCTTTTAGCTGGCAACGCTCGAGGGCCTTCAAGAAGTCAGAAAACACACGACGGTAAGTTTAGACACCAAAAACCGCACAAATACGAGTTATACGTGTATACCACTTATTATACCTGCCATATCTCGTCGTCCGAGTATTGCCCAATAGGGTCAATGTTGCTCCTAATCGTTCCTTCAAAGAGAACGGGCTCCTGAGGAATTATACCGAATCGAGACCTGAGATCGTGAAGGCCCAACGTGCGTATGTCCACTTCGTCAACGATTATCCTACCTCCAGAAGGCTCCACGAGTCGGAACAAAGCCTGTATCAACGTCGACTTGCCGCTACCGGTTCTACCGACAACTCCTATCTTCTCTCCTCCTCGAATGTTTACTTTAATTCCATTCAAAACTAGAGGAGTATTCGGGCGATACCGAACCTGTGTAAATCAAATATATTATTAAATCACCTCCTAAAGTATGATGAGAATCTGTGTAAATCAAATATTTTTTTCCAGGATAAATATGAAAAAGCCTTAGAAGATAGGTATGATTATTATGCTTGAAAAGAACAGTAGTTTTATAGATATGGTATGATTAAATTCTAGTACATGAATAGCGAACCTTTAGATCAATGATATCAACGTCTCCTTTGCTGGGCCAATTTGGCGAGGGGAGGCAATCTTTGATCCTCCATGGAGCCTCAGAAGGAATGTTGGTGAATTGTTTTATCCTCTCCACTGAAACCATCCTGTTCTCGATTGCGCAACTAACCGTGATCGCAAAATACACCACCGAATTGAGAGAGAGACCGTAGGAAAGAGATAGACCAACAAATTCTACAGCACATGAAGTTGTGTCAGTTCTTACATTTCTGAAGCTCTAACAAATATCAACAAGTCTAGTGCAGTAGGGTTTATCTTTTGCATCAGGTAAGGAATTCACAATTGGTAAATTGTATATTAACATGCTTCCTTGTAGGTAACAACAATCTCGCGGATGAAATAAGTACTCCTACAGTAAGTTTTGATTAATGGCTCCTTTGTACTAAACCAAGTTCTCCTTCTGCTTTATTCTTTTTCCTTCTTCGCAACATTTATTTGCTGCTGCTGTTGATGTAGAACATCCTCACACTAATCAACTAAATTTAAACATTCTTAAGATACTCTAAAATATTTAGACAATGAATTAGAGCGGATTTAGTAATAGCTTAGAGTGCTTCTTACTTCATGGAGAGCAACACTTCTCTATGCTGCTCGGCACAAATTCTTTTCCCATCATAGAGGGAAGAAATGTGCCAGCGATAAGTTAAGTGATGCATCAAATCTTCTGTAATTAGACGGCGTCATTACTAGTTGAGAAAAATCCAGTAATAGTAACTTAAATTAGTGCTAAAATGGTTTAATAGATTTCATTGCAACCATAAAAAAGATGGTGATTGAATGCCAGAAATATCCAATCAGACTTGTCTTACAAACTTCGGATTGCTTACCTGGTTCGATAAAATTGCGAGGCAAGCTGATCATGAGCAAAGCAGTGATAGAAAGAACGAAGCTTCCGATGAGTTCCAGTCGGAACCCGAGCCACTCATTAGCACCATTATTGTGAAAGTCCATACGTAAGCTCGAATTAACCCGCATCAAGTTTTCCTTGAAAAAGCTCTCCTCCTTTTTGAAGGATCTGATGGTGGTAACGCCGAGAATGGTCTCCGAGAAATGATGGATAACTGGTGCTTTTGTGATCGAGTCAAGGCGAGTCAGTTCACGAGATGTCGCAATAAAATAACCCTAGAGGGAAACAAGAGAGATATCGGTGAAGAATATAACGCTCGTCTGAATTTCTTATTGAAGTGCAATTTTCAACTAGTACAGTTATCATCTTTACCATTTCTCCATGTTCTCTCCAAAAGTTGAAAATATCATAAATGCCCGTAGATAGATCCGACATACGTACTTTGCAGGGGCATCTGTGATATTTTCAACCGACGTATACGATGTTTTCGAACTTTTCGAGGGATATGGTTAAAAGAATCACTTTCAAAATAGATGTCGTTGTTTGATTAGAACAAGAAATCTAAGAAGCGGAGAGCCGAGTAGACATGTATTGTGCATTTTAAACACGGCGAACTCACCCTGTACCAGAGGTTAAACCACGCTAGAGGAATTATGGTTATGACCGACGGCCACGCAACTTGACATGTAACTATGAGGATGCTTATCACTGTGATATACATCGATGCTGTTAGTCCCAGGAAGAAGGGAAGGATTATATCGATATTTGTTTGGTCCGATGATGCCTGAAAAGAACAGCAAAGGGCAAAATTTTAAACAAGAGACAGTATTTTGAACTTAGGATTTCATATCAACTAGTTAGTGAGCAGCGCGTCAATGACATATTATACGCAAAGAAGAAAAAAATGAAACTCGAAACTTGTTCGGTTAATCACCGAAGCAACAGATAAGGAACCTTGAATTTATTGAAGTTGATGAAGTGAAAAATTACCCGGCTTAGGATTCTTCCAGAAGGAGTGGTGTCGAAAAATGACATCGGAGCGTGCAGGATGCTGTTTAAAATCTGCCTGAAAAATATCTGAGATGTTTGAAGCCCCAATTGCGTCACAACAAAGGCCCTGATCACCACAAGGATGACCGTAACCACGAATATAGCTGCATAAACGTCGATAAAAATGGATGGATGGAACGAGTTAACAACATCATCCGACGTCTCGTACGCCAACCAATAGTCACTCGACATCTGTGAGCCCTGCCACAGCACTGAGAGCACCAGGACAGCAATCACTCCCCACCAGCCCCACGCCTCGGTGAGATATAACTTGTATACGTGCCAGCTGACATGGCCAGTTTCTCTCTCTTCTTCCTTTATAAGTTTAGAAGTAGCCACCTCAGCCTTCGGCGAGATCACGGGCCCCAGCCCGCTATCGCCACTAGATATGCTGCGGATCAAAACTGGTTCAATTTTGGCTTCAGACTGGGGGTCACCAGTTTGTTGTGAAGAGCCACTGTGCTCTACAAGCTCCATGGAACTGTCATGAGCAGCAACAAGAGCTGCGAAATCCGTACTTGATTCGAGCAACTCATTGTATTTTCCGGACTTCACAACCATCCCGTCTCGCATGACCTATGATTTGTTCATTATATGTTATAATAAGCATTAAATACACGCTCGACTTTGAGAAGGAAAATGGATGATGGTTGATAGGCTAACCGTTAACTACATCTACAATAAGTAAACTACACTACAAGAAGATGGTACTCACGAATATGACGTCGGCGTTGTGCAAGAAATCCACTTGGTGAGTCACAAGCACGACGGTCTTCCCTTTAAGTGCTCCTCGTATGCATTCCTGTGAACATAACAAATGGTTATAATTTTGGAAAAAAACTTGTTCCGTAGTCCAAAGAGTTCTACTCTCATTGCCTTAAAAATGACATTAGTTGTAGACGAAAATAGGAAACAATTCACCTTGAAGATCTCTGAACCGGTGTGAGCATCGACGGCACTAAAGACATCGTCGAGGAGGTATATATCACAATCCTGATAGACGGCCCTCGCAAGCTGAATACGTTGTTTCTGTCCGCCACTTAGATTGATCCCTCTCTCGCCTATTTCTGTTTGGTCCCCGAACTCCATCATCTCCAGATCCTTCTCCAAGCAGCAAACCCGTATGACCTCCTTATACTTTCGTCGATCCATCGGCTCTCCAAACAAGATGTTATCCTGAATGGTCCTGTTTTGGATCCACGCTGTTTGCGCAACATATGCTGTCGTCCCACATACTCTAACCTGTTACAATAGCATTTGAAAACGATTAAACCAAAGCGCAAAGAACAAAGAAGAAAGAAAAAGTTGGGCTTGCTACATTGCTTGACTAAGATTCCAGAACCCGTACTTACAGAAATACACAAGAATTTGTAGATTTATGAATACCTATAATATCATAATCTTAGCCAACACAAAAAAATTAAAACCATTGAGTAAAACTGGATAGCGCTCCTGATTATTCTGTCTTTATCTCATTCATAGAAAGCAGATTTAATCGTGAATCCTTGGTACCCAATCTGATCGTAATGTCATAATTATAGGTAGAAATTGGATCAATTTTTATGTTGTATTTATATTGTATATCTATACAAGAACAAGACTTCATAAGTGTAAGTGACAGAATTTGTTTCCAGGAAACTAAAGGTGATAATTAGAGCATATCTAGTTTTACAAAACTCAAGCATGGCTAGTCCATCTAGAGATCAAGATATCGACCGGCTTAAGAATGGGATAAGTACTGAAGATGAACAACACTAACTTCTCAATTATCGATCATTCCACATCAATAACAGAAAGAGTCAAGGCTTTTTTATATTGTGAAAGCTGACAATGCCTGCAGCTACACAGCGCACGAGGCTTCAACGTGTGGGCTACTTGAAAATAACACAATGGCTTTGCAGTTTCCCACCTGCTGTAATCAGAAAAACGATAGGTACCTGGTAATCTTCTCGGTTAAAACTTTAAGTTCTCTTCTCTGTAATAGAAAAGAATATCCTGGTTGTTTTCATCAAATCAACTCCGTGACATCACGGAATCGATTCCCACCGCATGTATAATGGATTAAATCCCCATATCAAAATCCAATTGAGTTAAATCGAAATCTCATAACCAAGATCCTATCACATCTTTTCGTATCAGCCACGCACGTGTGTGGGGATGTTAAGACCATTTCTAAGCTGTTTTCTCTCCAATTGATTCTTCAAATGACAGTCTTAAATTAGATAAACGACGAACAAAGTTCGTCCTATCACATACGCAGCTCTCTATCCTTTTTTCTGGCTTTCGCATACTGTTTCCTAACTTCATCAGACTACCTATATCTCATCTAACACAGCCTAAACTCCATTTAAAACTCATGAAGTTAGAAAGATAGCAAAATGCTGCATTGTATAAACTATTGGTTAGTAACATGTAACACATTACTATTATGTGTTTTGCATTTTACTATCCTTTATTTATAAAATGTAGCATTTGTTACCTAATTTAATCACGAAGTCCTTATGGAAAACTGAAATAGAAACCACGAGGGGGTACGAAGTGTTACATTTTGAATCACAGGATGGTAAACTGCAAATATGCTATACTTCAAAGGATTTTTTTTTTTTTTTTTTTTTTTTTTTTTTTTTTTTGAGGTTTTCCCAATTAGATCTAGTATGCACAAGGTTTGTCCTACATCATATGCACCTCCCTTAGTTTTTTTTTTAACATTTTTGGCATACTATTTCCTGGCTATATTACCTTAAAACACAACCTGTAGCTCATCTACCTCAGCCTAAACTCCCAAATCCTACACCTTCCTTTTAAGAAAGAAGCAAGAACAAAACTAGAGGAAGATCCAAGGGCCTTTTACTCACTAGAAAATGAAAATAAATAAATAAATAAATAAATAATCCCACCCTTAGGTGCAGTGCAGCTGCATCCGAATTTAGATCAATGTTTCTATGTAAATTCCTGTTGTCTTTCTAGTTAAGTTTTTTTTTTGCTAAAATATTCAAACATTAAGTATTCAGATTTGGACTTCTCTACCAAACAAACCCACCCTATGTTATGGATCTAATGATATCTACAATATACCACATGTACCTCAGAAGACACTCAGAATATTATTGATGAGTCAGTATTATACGCTTGATAATTAGTGATCGGTTTAACCTTTTAAAATTAAAGCATGATAGTGTGCCGTCAATATCAATACTAAAAAGTTAAACCAATCGCTAGTTATCACGCGTTTATTGACTAATCAATAACATTCTGAAAATCTCGTGAAATACAAGAAGCATTACTGGGACAAAAAAACAAGAAGAAAATTTTTACACAAATTATTGAAAAACACAAACATACATGAAGCATGTGTAAGTACAGTCCTATTCTAGACCTCGTATTGGAGTTTAGTGCTTCAGTTCATGAAAATTGAATCTCATTCTATTCTCCTTGAGCAAAAGAAACCATACATGGAATTTGACCACATGTAGTGGTGCCAACCCTAAAATATATCTACCCTTGTCCCTTTCACACGTGTGGGCTCCCATGTGTTTGTGCAGGACAGCACATAAAAACACTAGGACTAACAATAAAAATAAAATTTTACAAAAAATTAGATTGTCAAATTAAAAAAAAAAAAAAAACCTTAATACTTTTATAAAATATTCTAATTCTAATATCTTACTGCTATTCCAATGGGTGTTGCTGTAGGTCTCTAACAATATCGTCTTTATATATTGTTGATATGCTGACAAATCGATGCACACTTTGCAGTGCATGCGAAAGCTTGCGTCCACATTAAGCATGCCAACATTGTTGCTAGCGACCCAAAGCATTTCTCTATTCGAGCATTGCTACGGGTATTCCATTTTTGTCCCCTAAAACATCATGATCACTCAATTCTAAGCATCACTATTACATTCTCGACTCTAAACTCTCCTTATATATGTATATATTCCAATGTATCAGTAATATTATAGGATACAAATTTTGCAATACTCAAAAGTATTTTCTCAATTTGAAAATTCAGGTACAGCACATGGAAACAGAATCTCGAATGAAAATAATAATAATAATAATAATAATAATAATAATAATTTATCTGTAAACCAAAGAGGTGACATCCACCGCGTTAAGCACGTGACTGTCCCCTCCCATATTTATGTGGTATTTACTCTCGCGCCAGTTTACCCACTTGGTTCGAATAAATAAACAGTAACATACACGCAGTGAATAATTGTTCTTAATTTGAGTGCAATGCATCTTTATTAATATATTTTATATTTAAATTATTTAAATATTTTGATTGATCGTGTGATAATTGTTGGATCGTTGTCGCTAACCATTAATTCCAAAAACTCGAGCTTTTAGAAGTACGCAACCAATTCACTTAAAGCGTACGGGTCTCGACCGGACTCAACCCACCTGGACGTTGGATCTATTGTTGGGCCTCTTGCCGTTAGGTCTATTATGGACCGCAGCCCCTTAATTTATTAGGTGAGATTTATTGGGCTCACCCAACTTAACTTATTAGTCTCCTGGGCCTATTGTCAAGGGCGGACAGGATGGGCCTATTGTCAAGGACAGGAAGTTGGACCTATTTTTACCATAAATAAATAGCCAATAATCCCCCCAACACCTGCACCGTGTGGGAATCAAACCCGTACCACTAGCTCTGATACCACTTGTTGGATCGTTGGCGCTAACCATTAATCCCCAAAACTCGAGCTTTTAAAAATACGCAATCAATTCATTTAAAGCGTACAGACACAGCGCCCACGGGTCTCGACCGGACTCAACCCATCGGGACGTTGGGTCTATTGTTGGGCCTCTTGCCGTTAGGTCTATTGTGGACCGCAGCCCCACTCAATTTATTGGACTCACACAACTCAACTTATTAGTCTCCTGGGTCTATTGTCAATGGCAGAAAATTGGACATATTTTTAACCCATAAATAAATAGCCAACAATAATTAATGATTGATTTTATTTACCTTTCCGGTGATCTTGTGCATCTCGCCGAGGAGGCAGGAGAGCAGAGATGACTTTCCGGAGCCGACGGTGCCGACGACGGCGGTGAGCGCGCCCTGCCGGATCTCTATCTCCACTCCTCTCAGCGCCGCGCCGCTCATGCCATCGACCTCGTCGTCCCACGCGAACGTACCGTCGCGCACTTGGATGGCGAGGCGCGAATTACCGTCAGCGTGATCGGGAACAATTCGGTCGACCGAAGTGCGGTCGAGCTCGCGGCTGGTCAGGAATTTTTCGAGGCGCTCGAGCGAGATCATGGCCTGGGAGACGGAAATGAGGGCCTGGGGAAAGTTGCGCACCGGCTCCTGCAGGATCTTGAAGAAGGAGGTGGCCGTGAAGACGAGCCCGGCGTCGAGGCGGACCCCGACGGCCACGCAGGTGCCGAACACGAGCACCGAGACGAGCAGCGGCGCGCTCTGGAGAGCGATCATGTTGGCGGAAATGGAGTACATGAACTTGGCGATCCAGCCGTATTCGCCGTCCCGGAGCAGCTGGATGCGGGCTAAGAAGTGTTCCTCCCACGCCTGCAGCTTGATTACTCGCATGTGGGCGAGCATTTCGTTGGTGGCCTTCATACGGCGATCGCGCATCGTCATCAGGAGGAACTGGTAAACGTTGTTGCGGCGCGTGAGGATCAAGACCAGGGCCATCACCGCGAAGATGCCGACCACGGCGGAGGTGACGGAGGGGCCGATGTAGGTGTAGAGCAATGCGAGGGCGACGCCGACCTGGAGCGGCATGAGCCAGAGGTTGTGCACCTGGTTCATCATGTCGGCGATCATCTGGGCGTCGACGGCCATGTAGTTGACGATCATGCCGACCCCGTGCGACTGCCGAGCCGAGCAGGACAGCCGCAGGCCCTTGCCGTAGAGGGCGGTGATCAGCGCGGAGCGGATGCGCATGCCGAGCTTCTGGGAGTGGAAGTTGTACTGGTGCGAGGAGAGCACTTCGACGAGTTTGGCGGCGAGCAGGGTCCCGACGAGGTAGGCGCCCTCGCCGAGCGAGCGGCGGCCGCTGGAGGTGAAGTCGATGAACTGCTGGATCAGGGTCGGGCCGACGTACATGACGAGAAGGCGGACGACGGCCAGAGCGGCGTTGAGCAGGACGCGCGGCCAGAAGCAGCGGAGGAGGGTCGACAGCACGGGGCGACAGGCGCCGGTGGCCGGCCAGTTGGATTGGAAGGCGGCGTTCATGCGCTCGGCGCGGTCGGCGGGGGACAGCCACGGGATGTCGACGAGGTTGAGGGCGGAGCGGTAGCCTTTCGAGATCAGAGGGTTCATCCACGAGAAGGTCGCGCGGGAGAGGAGCGGCGCCGCGGCGTAGGGGGTGACGTTCTCGCTCGATTCTTCGTCGGCGGCGTCGGAGGAGGAGGAGGAAGGAGGATCGGAGACGGAGACGGCGACGGCGACGAAGAGGAGGGGGGCGGCGGCGGCGAGGAAGGCGAAGGAGATGGGGTCGTCGGGGAGGATGGCGGCGCCGTAGGAGAGGCGGAGCGCGGAGGCGGCGGAGAAGAGGGCGGCGACGGCTGCGGTGGCGATCCAGAAGATCCGGAGCGCCGCGACGAATGCAGGGATTCGGCCGCGCGCGACGAGGGCGGCGGCGGCTGCGGCGTGGGCGAGGAAGTGGAGCGCGAGGAGCGCGCACTCGGCGGCCGCCCAGTCGGAGCGGAGAGGGAGGCGGAATCGGAGGGCGAGGAGGACGCCGGAGCCGGCGGCGAGGAGGGTGGAGAAGCCGAGAGCGATCTTCACTCCGACGCCGCCTCTGCTGCCGCCGCCGCCGGCGGCGGCGGCGGCGGAGATCGCCGGCGGGGTGTCGAGAAGAGGCTTGTCGACGCCGGCGCTGTTGTTGCGGCGACTGCGCAGGAGAAAGGTGGAGGCGAGTTTAAGGAGGAGGACGAGGAGAACGGCGGTGAGGAAGATGGAGTCGACGGCGACGGCGAGGATGCGTTGCGAGCACGGAGAGAGGAAGAGGAATTGCAGCCATTGGAGGAACGAATTCGGTGAGGAAGACGATGGGGAGCAAGTAAGAGACACCAGCCAAGGAGGAGGAGGAGAGTCGGAAATGATCATGGTCGTAATTTTTCTTTTTTTATATTTATTTTTGGGTCTTAATATACCAGTGGGCATATCTAAAGTAGGAAAATGGTAGTTGTACACAAAAGAGTACATACGGCAATGATTTTTTTTTTAATTAATATATATATATATATATATATATATATATATATATATATATATATATATATATATATATATATATATATATATGAGTCCGGCTATTATATTTTTATGAGTAAAATTTTTTTCTATTCATAAATTTTGATCTTTAGATTAAAAAATGTATGGATTATGAGTACAAAGAATATATATATATAAAGAGAGAATTGAGTTTTTATGATTTTAAAAGTATCCAACTCATTAGTGCTTGTAGATTTTTAGTTCTTGGATGAAAAGATGTATGTTTATGATGATAGTAGGCTCCTTGGTTAAGTGAGTGATTGGTAAAATAAAATGATCTAAGAGATAAAATTAGTCAAAGAGATAGATCTAACAGTAGAAAACGTACAATCACCAAGCAATTGGTGCTTGTAAATTTTCTACCATTTGATTAAACCCTTTGATTAATCCTATTTCTTAGATCATACTATTTCACCAACTACCTACTAAACCAAAAGGTCATCATCATCCTAACCGCACATTTCTATATCTAATGATAAAAAACTCACAAGTATAAATAATTTTGTACTTTTACAAATATAGAAACTCTATTATATATATATATATATATATATATATATATATATATATATATATATATATATAGTTATTATGTTTGTAACAGTACCAAATAATTAATGCATCTAATTTTTTTACCATTATATATTTTTTTGATTAAATTTTATTTTTTAAATTATTTTATTTTACCAATCATTCACTTAATATAAGAGATATTATTATTATAATCTCATATTATTTTATCTAAAATTAAAAATTTATAAATACATATTTTTAAAAATATAAAAGTACAGTTTTATTTTAATTATGGGTGTAGACCTAGTATCACTTTTTTGGTATTTGTACTTTTGAAAAGCCCATCACAGTCACAGTACGTGTGATAAAGAGGAGAGTTTTGTTAATGATTGCAGTGGAGAAAGCTTAAAGCAAAAGCAAAAGCAACGCTACTCATGTTATATTGAAGTGATTCGGCCGAGTGGGAGATATACATCTTATTAATTTGAAGTATAAAAATAGTATCTTTTTGAAAGTTTAATAAATAAAAAATAATATTATTTATATACTCTAAAAATATATATATATATATAATATATATTTAATTTATTTAAAAATTTAAAAATAAAATATATTTTAGTAAAATTTAAATATATATATATATATATATATACGACTTTTCGTAAATATATCAAATAACAGATATATTCCTATAAAGTCAACTTTTTATATTTATTCCTTCAAAAATCCTAAGTTATTTATATATATTTCCCTGGTTTATTACCATTAGTTTATTGTTTATTTTTTAAATGAAATGATAGTTTTGCTCTTTCAAAAATATCTCTTTAAAAATTTTAATTGTTAAAATAATACAAAAATATTTGAAAGGATAAAAAAAATAAATTTACCTCACTAACTAACTAAGATTAAATATTTATAGATTTTTTTAACAAAGATAAACGGTAGGGATATATATGAATAACGTTGGATTTTTAAAAGAATAAATATAAAAAATTAAACTTTGTAGGAATATATCTGCTATTCCATATATTTGCAGAAAATAATATGCAATTAATCCTAAAAAAATAAAAGGTAAGAACAAAAAAATTTATATTTATTTTTAAATAATAAAAAATAGATAATAGAAAGAGGAAAAAAAAAATTTAATACCTCAGAATAATTTTTTTTTTTTAAAAAAAAGAAAATACAACAAGTGATATTATATTACTAATGTGATATGATTGCTATCCAGTAAATTTTTTGGACTTTTATTACATGATTGGCATCTTTATCTACTTTTGTGGGGACTTTTATAAAATTAAAAAGGAAAAAAGACTGGCTGGCTTTCTCTGTGCTGTTTGTTGCCAGAATAAAGTAGAAAGAGTTAATGCTTTATATGCTGCCCTAGTTTCGGGTATAAGTGAAAATTAGTTATTTAAAAATAGATATAATTTTAGATACAAATAAAAGTTATAGTAATTTTGTATTTGGTTGAGTATAAAAATTATACCAGAATAAAAAAAATTATGTTTGGTAAGTTGAAAAAGAATAAAAAATAATAAAAAAAATTAAAATTTATAAAATAAAATAAAAAAATTTAAAATTTTATAAATTTAAATATCTTATAATTAAAAAAAATTTAATTAAAAAAAAATAGTAATAAATAACAGATGTAACAGCTGTTCCACCTGTAGGGTGGAACAGCTGTTCCTTCTATACCATATTAGGTGGAACAGCTGTTCTACCCTTATACCGAAATAATATGGTATAGAAGGAACAGCTGTTCCCCCATACTTAAATGCTGTTTGGGTATAAAGAAAGCGATAACCCCCGTATCTCCTCTTATACCGGTTGCCAAACGAGGCCTTAACAGCTCCCCTTATATCGGTTGCCAAACGAGGCCTTAACAGCTCAAGCAGTCTGTTATTCAACAGTTTGGATGGAATTAATGGAAAAAAAAAAAGCTTTAATTTATCTCCTTATTATTTAGCATAATTTTTTTTTATCATTATATAATTTAGGAAAAATTTATTTTACTACTTTATAATTTTTTTTTTTGTTTTATAACATCATAAGGTAAAAAAGAGTAATAAAATATAATATAATATACAAATTACAAATTGAACTTCTATGCTCGTAAAAGTATCAAGTAAGATGTGTGGTTAGAATAATAGTAGGTCCCTTAAATTAAGTGAATAGTTGGTGAAATAAAATGATCTAAAAAGTAAAATTAGTCAAAAAAATAAATCTAACGATAAAAAATTTACAAATACTAATTATTTGGTCTTGTATAAGCATAATTATCCAACTCTACAAATTATATTATATTACACTTTATTGTAACATAATTTTATTTTATCATTCTATAATTTTTTTTAAAAGAATATTTTATTAGTTTATAGTTTTTGTTTTCTTTTAAAATAACGTAATAAAGTAATATATTTTACAAACCAGAGAATAGTAAGTAATATATTATACAAATTATATAATAATAAGTAATAATTTATACTTATCTATTTTTTAGTTTGTAAAATATATTACTTTACTATTTTATTTAACCGTAGATTCTTACGATCAAATGAAAAAAAATATATATTACACGGTAGCAAAGTGATATTTTTAAAATTATAAGATAGTAAAATAAAAATATATTAAAAAAGAGGAGGGGTAATTAAAGTTTACCCAAAAATTAATTATCAATTTTTTTATTTCCAATTCATTAATGAAAGTAAGGAAAAAATTAATTTATTTCTAATTTCAAGGGAAAAATAAATATTAATTATACATATTGAAAGAAAAATTATAATTTTTTTTTATTGATCCAATTATAATTATATACTATCGTAGCACCAAGTCAGTGGTGCTATCAAATTTTTAGCCCTTGGATTAAGAGATATACGGTTAGGATGATAGTGGTCCCCTAGGGTTTAGTGGGTGGTTGGTTTAATAGTAAAAATTTTAAAAGATCACTATAATTCCAACCGCATATAATTTCATCGAAGGGCTAAAAATTTGATAGCACCAATTACTTGATGTTATCGATAGTATTCCAGCCGGACTATATATATATATATATATATATATATATATATATATATATATATATAGAGGCTAAATTACCGAAAATCTTCCTGTAATATTCTGTTTTTTTACTTTGCCCCCCTGTCTTTTAAAAGTCTACATTTTGCTCCCTTGTAATTACCGAAATATGCATTTACCCCCACCGTCACCATTCCGTGAGTGAACCGTCAATTTTTTAAAAAATATTATTAGATATACCCAAAATACCCTTCAAAAATGACGGAAAATAAACTAAAACTCATTCTCTCCAATATAAGATAAGAACATTTTCGTCAATTTACCTCCTCTGTTAACGTCGTTGCCCCCTAAAGATAATTCGGTAATTACGAGGGAGCAAAATGTAGGCTTTTAAAAGATATGGAGACAAAGTGAAAAAGCGTAATATTACAGGAAGGTTTTCTGTAATTTAGCCATATATATATATATATATATATATATATATATATATATATATATATATAGAAGTTAGATTAAAAAAAAAAAAAAATTCTATTTTTTATTAAAAGTTACTGTTATTGAGTCTATGTACTTATGTAGTTTCAAATTTAACTGCAACAATTAAATTAAATATATCTAATCAAACATCGAATTTAGATTTACATAATTACTAGAATTAAGCTATTATGCTTTTAAAAATACAAGTCATTAGTGTTCGTAGCTTTTCGATCTTTAGATTAAGATTTATAGGATTAAGATAATAGTGACTCTCTAAAATTTATTAGGTGGTTAGTATAATAACATGTATGATATAAGGGATGGAATTGGTAAAAGAGATAGATCTCACGGCAAAAAATTTATAAGCACAAATATTTTTTTATGCTTTTAAAAAGAACAATTATCAAACTCTAATTATGATGCAATTACAACTACATGCAGCCAAACAATTTCTAAATTTATGTTGCGTGCTTTTTTTTTTTTTTTTTTTTTTTTTTTTTTTTTTTAGAGAAAAGTAGAATGCTATCCGCTTCGTTTATTTTTAAAAAATAAATTTAGCTAAAAATATAAAGTAATTAGTCTTCAAATTCAAAATCTCGAATACTAATCATTAAGGGCCCGTTTGGTAACAGGATAAGATATAACTAGCTATTTCAGGGATAAGTATAAAATACGAAACTAGTGTAAAAAAGCGTTTGGGATGGTTCCGGAAATAAGAGATTTTGTGTTTGGTATGAGAATGAGGAATAAGAGGAATAAAGAGTTTTAATTGAGGTAAATTATCTTTTTTGCCTTCAAACTCTATTATGTAATAATAAGGTGAGAGAAGGTGCCTCGGTAGACGTGGAATGGTATTTAAGGAAAAAGTAAGAGGGTGGTTGGAAAGAGTGAGAACAGTAATTCTCGCTTATTCTAGTTGTACCGGAACAAGCTATACCGATTAATTCCTGGTGCGTTTGGAAGAATAAGAAGGATATCCCTCATATTCTCGGTTCTATACCGAATCCAAATGGGCCCTAAGGGGCTATTTTGAAATGGGTTAGAATAGAGAATAGGGGGATATCCCTCTTGTTCTTCCAAACGCACCTGTAATCAACCGGTATAGCTTGTTCCAGTACAACTAGAATAAGTTAGAATTACTGATCTCACTCTTTCCAACCACCCTCTTACTTTTTTCTTAAATACCCTCTCACGTCTATCGAGGCACCTCTTTTACTTCATTATTATATAATAAAGTTGAGGGCAAAAAGGTAATTTACCTCAACTAATACTCTTTATTCATTTTATTCCTCATTATCATATTAAATACAAAATCTCTTATCCATGGAACTATTCCAAACGCTTTTTTACACTAGTTCCGTACTTTATACTTATCTCTGAATTAGCTAGTTCTGTCTTAACCCGTTACCAAACGGATCTTAAGTCTTTTGCCACTTGTGATAGGACGCGTTAGGAGTGATGGGTTAAGGGCAAATAAGAGGAGGCATATTCCACCTTGCATGTCTTAAACAAAGGAGTGGTTTAAGGCTGCGTTTGGTTCGGGGTTAAGCCAGTTCCCGCTAAACCGGGGATAGGTATAAAGTTGGGAACTAGAGCTTAATCTCGTTTGGGAATGGGAACGGGGATATGAGAATTTGTGTTTGGAAATAGGAGGGATAAAGAGGATAAGAAGGGTAAATTACCTTTTTGCCCCCAAGAGTTAATATGTGATAAAAGTTGTTAAAAATTGATTAGTTCGTTTTAATTAATAGATTAATAGTTTTAAAAAATAAAAGTAAAATTATAATCCTTATTAAAATATATTATTTAAAAATAATACATTTAAATTAATAAATAATTTTTTCAACTTAAAATTTAAATTTAAAATATAAAATTTCAACATTTTAATTTTAAGATTTACAATTTTATAATATTAATTTTAAATAATTAATTTTTAATATAAAATTTTTTTAAAATTCACAAAATTCGTATATTTGATAAATATTTGTAAATTTGTACCAACGAGCTTTATTATGTCATTAAAATTTGCTAACCTCGTTTTCTCGTCTTAATTAATGGATTATTGGTTTCAGAAAATATAAATAAATTTATAATCATAATTAAAATGTATTATTATAAAATAATACATTTAATTTAAAAATTAATCTGTTCAACTTAAAATTCAAATTTAAAATATAAAATTTCAACATTTTAATTTTAATATTTACAATTATATAATATTATTTTTAAATAATTAATTTTTAACATAAAATTTTATTAAAATTCGCAAAATTCGTATATTTACTAAATATTTATAAATTTTTGCCCACGAGCTTTATTATGTCATTAAAATTTTCTAAACTCGTTTTTCTCATTTTAATTAATGGATTATTGGTTTAAGAAAATAAAAATAAATTTATAATAATAATTAAAATGTATTATTTAAAAATTTTACATTTAATTTAATGTTAACTTTTTTCAAATTAAAATTAATGGATTAATGGTTTAAAAAAATGTGATAAAAGTTGTTAAAATCTAATTATTTCGTTTTATTTAATGGATTAATGGTTTAAAAAAACAGAAATAAAATTATAATCATAATTAAATTATATTATTTAAAAAAAATATTTAATTAATATTTTATTTTTTTAAATTAAAATTTAAATTAAAATATAAAATTTCAATATTTTAATTTTAAGATTTAAAATTTTATAATATTTATTTTAAATAATAAATTTTATAATATTTATTTTAAATAATAATTTAAAATTTTATAATATAATTTGTGATGATGAGAGTGTATTGAGAAGAGAGAAAGGAGGTGGGATGAAGGAAAAGAGAGAGAGGAGAGAGGGATTTGTGATGATGAGAGTGTATTGGGAAGAGAGAAAGGAGGGAAGAGGAGAGAGAGTGAGGAGAGAGTTTTTATTAAAATAATATGTTGGGATGAGATAAAGTAGATAAGAAGGGTAGAATGGTAAAAAATTTTATAGTAAAATATTAAGGTGGGATTTGTTAATCCCGCTATTCTCGCTATTCTGGGTTAAGAAATACCAGACGATTTCAGGTGCGTTTGGCAGAATAAGGGGGATAAGCCCGCTATTCCCGTTCCCGTTCTCAAAACAAACGCAGCCTAAGGGTTTTGCTAAGAGTCTTTTTGTGGCCCACACAAATAATAGAGAGAGACTTAGCGGGCGCCGAGCTATGCGGAGATCCACAATGACTATTGTCTCTCTAATATTTTTAAAATTATATAAAATTTATTATTAAATTATTAAAAAAATTAAAATAGTTTAAATTTTAGAAACCAAAATAATTTATTTTTTTTTTAAAAAAAAATTATGTTGTCTTGCGGGCCATGAAATTTAAATTTAATTGATACTTGATTTGTAAATTATTAATTATACTTTATTCGTTTTTTTTAAAAAAAAAATATTAAAAACTTAAAAATTAATAAATAAAAAATTATTTATATATAATTTTTTTATTAATATTTTTTAAAAATTAATATATTTTACATCTTCTAAAATTAAAATTCTGTCCTGAGATTGGTGTCAATAAGAATTGTCTTGAGGTTGGTGTCACCAAATTCTAGAATGCCCCTCTCCTAAATTTAAATTTTTTTTTTTAGGGTGATTTTAAGTATGTCTTTCAAAACATTTATTTCTAACTATTATTTAAAATTTTTTAATTTATTATGAAATAACTAAATATTTGTATAAACTCTAAATTTTATTATTAAATCCTAAGAATTTGGTGATATTTGAATTTTTTTAAAAAATTTAATAAAAATACTTTGGTCAACCAAAAATATATTAAATATTTTTAAATTTTTAAAATATATATTAGATATTATTCTGTCAAAAATTATAAAATATTATAAACAATACTTCAAAACAATACCTCAAATTAATTAGGATGAGAGTATATTTTTGACGAATCAAAATATGTTGAATAAATAAAGGGTATCCTCCTTTCCATTTTATTTATTTGGCATAACGAATTCGAAACTTATTATATTTTTTAATATTTTTTTTTTCCCACTGTAGTACCCAAGAAATTTAAATTGGAATTTGAAGAATTCAAATGGGAATGTGAATGAAAAAATGCAAAGTTAAACCTAAATGGTTGTATACCGATGTGCAAATTGCATAGTTTTCGGAGCACTATTTCTGCCGCGAAAATTAGACTCGGATCTGAAAGGCAGAAATAGTGCTCCGAAAACTGTGCAATTTGCACACCGGTATATAACTATTTAGGTTTAACTTTACATTTTCTCATTCACATTCCCATTTGAATTCTTCAAATTCTAATTTAAATTTCTTGGGTACTACACCCACGCATCGATACCGTTCTATATTCGGGATGGATCGGGGCGGGAGCTCCATCAACCCGGATCCACTTGCATCCATTCCTATATATATAGCTCTTACTGCTATTATTTTTTTTTTTTTCAATTTATCCCTCAATATCCAAAGCTTCTAAAATTCAATCCCATTACTAAGAACCTTTTTAAACCACTAAGGGCATTTTAATTATTCAGAGGTTAATAAAATATTTTTAAAGTTTTCATGGACATATTACATATTATTCTAAATTATTAATATTATTTTGTCACTATAAATCAATGCATGATACACGTTACTTAGGAGTTTAAGACTAGTTTGCTAGGAGTGTTGTTAGAGCATGATAAAGAACTAAAATTCTATTATGATTAAATAAAATTATAAAATTTATTGTTTAAACGCTACGAAAGTTTAAAAAATTGTTGAAACAAAATAAAATAAAATTGATCCGAAAGCGTGCTAGCACTACTCCAAGACATATTTTCGTCCTTCGTGCGCATTAATCGGAAATACCATTCCAAGATATGGCTGGAACTACTCTTCCTACGAGCACGATCGTGATTGAAGTTGACGAAGACTCTTTCAACACCTAATAATAAAAATTATTAAATAAAATAAAATATAATTAGAAATATTTTTTTAAAAAAAATTCTTCCCCCACTTCTTTTTTAGATACAATGTCTTTATATGTAGAGAGTCCATCTACTATACTTGTATAAGAACCAAGCAATTGGTACTTGTATATTTTTTTACCGTTAGATCTACTCCTTTGACTAATTTTATCCCTGTTGGGCCGGAAAGTTGTAGTCTGCGATTGGCCCTTTGGATGACCCTCTAATTGTGAATGCGCCGCGTGCCAAAGGGATCAAGCGATCGGGCCGAGAAGGGATCCGCTCGGCCAGATTCTTTTCAATCAACTCTTGAGAGAGTTTGGTCTAGATTAGCCGAACTGGGGTTGAGGGGTAAACAGAGTTCGATCTAGAATAGTCGGATTGGGAGTTAGAGATAAGGATTTAACACGGCTAAGGAGCCGGTTAAGAATTTGTATTGATTGAAGTGGGGTTACAAGAACAACTGGGAACTGATTACAAGTTAATCTATTTCAAGAAAATGTAATAAAAGTTATCTAGGAAAACAATAAATGCAGGTATTTAAAGGTATGAAATAGTAGGGTGGTCCTGGTTTACGAGGTTGTAGGATCTCTTTTTCTTCGATGGTTCGTTTATTTATACATTTACGAACCATGTGTATAACTGTCGATTTTAGTAATCAGCGTGATCTAAGGGAGTCATCGTAAATTCCTCAACTACTTTCTTTTGAGTCGATTCCCCTCAATAGGATAGCCGATTTTCGTCTTGGTTCATCTCCTAATCGACGCGTCGAAATGTGATTTTCGGCGCTCTCCAATGCTGGGCGCCGCTTGCCGTTCCAAAGTCAGTTGCGAGATTTGCGCCCAACTCTCCTACTCTTTTTTTCTATGGTCTTTCCTTCTACGGCTCGAGCAGCCGAGAGTTGACCCTGACTTCGCCTTTTTCGTCGCTTGACTGAGGCGGTTTGATATTTGTCTTCGACCGAGGTCGGTCCTGAATGAGACGATACCCTCTTGTTGGCCGCTCCTTCTATCGAATGATGCCTCTAGCCAATGGCATGCACCACGTGCCGCACTCTTACCTGAGTGAGGTCGGTCTTGATCAAGACGCGGGTCTCTCTTTGTTAACTCATTCTCTTATCGGATGATACTCTTAGCCAATGGTATACGCCACGTGTCACCACCTTAGGGGCAAAAATTTTGACCTCAATAACTCCTTAGATCATTCTATTTTACCAACCATTCACTTAACCCAAGGGCCCACTATCAGCCTAACCACACATTATTTCATCTAATGGTTAAAACCTACCAGCACCAATGACTTGGTACTTTTAAAAATATAAGAGCTCAATATATATATATATATATATATATATATATATATATATATATATATATATATATATATATATATATATGGTCCATCTACTATACTCTTATGAGTAAATTTTTTTCATACTCATAAGTTTTCATCCATTGGATGAAGGAATGTGCGGTTAGGATTATAGTAATTCCTAAGATTTTTACTATTTCCCCAACAACCTAGTAAACCCTAGGGGGACCACTATTATCCTAACCGCACATTCTTTTATCCAAGGGTGAAAAAATTATGAGTACAAAGAGATTTATACTCATAATAATATAGTAGCCCTACGCTATATATATATATATATATATATATATATATATATATATATATATATATATAGAGAGAGAGAGAGAGAGAGAGAGAGAGTCCGGCTGCAATACTATCGATAGCACCAAGTAATTGGTGCTACCAAGTTTCCAGCCCTTGAATGAAAGGATGTGCGGTTGGGATTATAGTGTCCCCTAGAATTTTTGCTATTCAATCAACCACCCACTAAATCCTAAGGGACCATTATCATCCTAACCACACATCCCTTAATCTAAGGGCTAAAAAATTGATAACACCAATGACTTGGTACTATCGATAGTATTCCAGCCTAGCTCTATATGAGTCCGACTGGAATATTATTGATAATACCAAGCAATTGGTGCTACCAAGTTTCTAGCCCTTTGATGAAAAGATGTGTGGTTGGGATTATAGTGATCCCCTAAAATTTTTACTATTTAACCAACCACCCACTAAATCCTAGGAGACCACTATCATCCTAACCATAAATTTCTTAATCCAAGAGCTAAAAAATTGATAGTACCAATCACTTGGTACTATCGATAGTCATAACTAATAAAAGGGAATGAAAAATGTCCAACATAAATACACAATAAAAATAATAAATAAAATTAAAATTAAAATTAAAATTAATAATAATTTAAAATTTAAAATTTTTGGATTTTCAGCAACAAGTGTACCTAATTATAAATGATTTTATGATATTATGTCGGGAAATAAATTTATTTCTCATGGAAAAATATATTTTATTTTATATTTAGTTTATAAATGCCTTTTTTGTATACTTAAGTTTATTATTATTTTTTATTCAATACCATATGGATCTCATGTTGATCTTAATTAAAGATTAATTAAAATTAAAATATAATATAGTTTTTTTATAAATCTATTTTTTATTTTGTAATTTTTTGGTTTACTATTTGTGTATTTTAATTTATTTTAATTAATTAGTTTTTATTTAATATACATTTAATTGTATTTATAATATTTCCAAGCAAAAATCCTTAAGTTTATTAAAAAGTTATTGCTAATAAATGATGGACAAAATAAAAATTATATTTAATTTTCCAATGAATTTTTGTCAATATGTGTACTTATAATAATTTCTCTAAATTAAAGGAGTATTTTTAATATTAATATTTTTAGAGAAATTTCTGTGTGATTAAGGGATATTAACCCTTTTCTTTTATTAAAATCTTAGTAGATTTTTTTTTTTTTTTTTTTTTTTTTAGAATTGAGTGGTTTTTATTGAAAATTGATATTTGCTTATTAATTGTAGGAATGAACCTACACTTAACATCGGCTATATAATTCATAATTTTGATAATATAAAATATCAAAAGAGAAATAATATATTTTTAAAAATAAAATTTATTTTTTATTGTATCTGTGACACCTTATGATTTAAAATAATTATATATATATATATATATATATATATATATTATATATATATATATATATATATATATATATATATATATATATATATAAATAGTACTAAATCTCTTAACTCTACTATAGTATTTTGGATGGTGAGTAAACTCAAGAGATTTAGAGGGATAAGTGTGTTAGGATTAGAATAATTCTATGATGGATAATTTTCTAGAAAGTGTGGCGTCACAGCTGGTATCAGAGCCCATCACCAGCCGAAAAACATGAGATGAGTCTCGTGAGCCAAGGTGAGCGTGGCTCCTTCGGCTGATGACCATGATGGGTGGAATACGACTCCCCACAAGATCGATTAAGGCTAGTTAGAAATAATCACCAGCCGAAAAAAAATATGAGATGAGTCTCGACTGAGCTAAGATTATACAACGGATAAAATGTGACTTTTTGGCTTATGATCATATATATATATATATATATATATATATATATATATATATATATATATATATATATATATATAGGGGCTAGGGTTTGAGATGTACATAAACCCTAACTAAGGCACATGGTTGGTAAATATTTTTTAGGGTTTAATTGCATATGATTTTCTGTAAATATATCGAATAGTAGATATATTCCTATAAAGTTCAACATTTCATATTTATACTTTCAAAAGTCCAACGTTATTCATATATATTCCTACCATCTATCCCGGTTAGAAAAATCTAGTTAACCATAGATTAAATACTTAACCTTAGCTAGTTAGTGAGATAAATTTATCTTTTTACCCTTTCAGATTTTTTGTATTATTTTTTGGAGGGATATTTTTAAAAGGGCAAAACTGTCATTTCACATATAATCTGTTAAAAAAATAAACAGTAAGGCATTGTTTGTTTCGGGTACAAAGGGGGATATCCCCCCCTTTGTATCCAAACACTTTTGAATAAAGGGGGAACAACCATTCCCCCCTTTTATTTTTTGTCCCGGAACAACTCCTATTCTATCCCCGCTACCCAGAACTACTTTTCCCTCTCTCTCCTCTCTTTTGCCCTGCATGGTTCCCAATGGAAGCATCTCCCTCCTACACTAATTTAAAATTAGTACACTAATTTTAAATTAGTGTACTAATTTAAAATTAGTACACTAATTTTAAATTAGTGTATTAAAATTAACACTAATTTTAATCCTAATTAACACTAATTATTGATTTTTTTAAAATTTATATCTTACCAGAAAAATTATTGTAATTTTTAGATAATATTAATCAATTTTTAAATATAAATAATTAACACTCATTTTATATACCATTTAATTTATTAATTAATAGATATTACAATAATTATTTAACATATACAAAATAAATAATAAATACTTATTATTATCGTCGCCGCCGCCGCCTCTCGGCCTTCCCTGAAGCTCTTCGTCGCCGCTGGATAAAAAATCTCTCCCTCGTACCGCATCCTCGTTCCCAACGCAAAATAAATAATTAATACAATTTTTAGATTAAAAAATAATTAACACTAATTTTAACACTAATTATTAATTTTTTAATACATAATATCTTACCAGAAAAATTTATTATAATTTTTATATTATATTAATCATTTTTTACATATAAATAATTAACACTAATTTTATATATTATATAATTAATTACATAATATATATTACAATTATTATATTTAAAAAGTTATAATACAATATTTATTTATCAATTTTTAATACATATAAAAAGATAAGGGCATTTTCGTCTTTTTACTCAAAAGTCAACTATTTATCCCTCTTATTCTTCAATCCCAACCAAACACTATTTTTCTTATACCTGGTACTAACCTATATCCCAACCAAACACTATTTTCATTTATCCTATCTTATACTCAACTTTATACTTATACGTGGTACTACTAATTCTCACTAATCCCCGAACCAAACGATACCTAAACTAACAATAACAAACCGGAGGGATATATATGAATAACGTTGGACTTTTGAAGGAATAAATATGAAAAGTTGAACTTTGTAGGAATATATCTGTTATTCGATATGTGTATAGAAAGTCGTATGCAATTAACTCTATATATAAAAAAATAATGATAAATAATACGAGCACTATTTTTATATTCTATTTGAAATACAAAAAAAACATTTACTTTTATATAACAGATAAAAATTATTTACTAGTCATACCAGATGAGTAGTGATTACATCTTATTTATTGAATAAGTGAAATGTAATATATATATATATTTTAGAATATATAATTAATATTTTTTTATTTTTTTAAAAATAAATTATATTTTTGTTTCTCAAAATTGTGAGGTGCGTTGCAATTTGGTACTTAAAATTTAATTTATTATACTTTTTTAATCAAATTTTTTAAATTACTGTAATTAGATCTCATAAATAATTTTCGCTAATTGACTAAATATTAATATATCACTAATATTAAAATAATGTAGCACTATTGTCATTAACAGTGTGATAATAATTAAAATATTATTTTATTTTTAAATTAAAAACTTAATAATATTTAACTGTATGATTTAATTATAATAATTTATAAAATTCGAATTAAAAATTATAATAAATTTAAAATTAAAAAACTAAATTATTATACACCTAATGGCCGTTTGGAATCGGTCTAGAATCGGGAATTGCGGGTTTATCCCCCTTATTCTACCAAACGCTCCTAGAACCATCTGGTATTGCTTAACCCAGAACAAGCAGAATAGCTGGTATAACAAATTCCAACTTATTATTTTAATATTAAAATTTTTACCATATTACCCTTTTTACCTACTTTATCTCCTTCCAATATATTATTTTAATAAAAACTCTCTCCTCACTCTCTCTCCTCTCCCCTCCTTTCTCTCTTCCTAATAAACTCTCATCATCACAATCCCTCCCTCTCTCTCTCTCTCTTTCCTTCATCCCACCTCCTTTCTCTCTTCCCAATATACTTTCATCATCACAAATTAATATTATAAAATTTTAAATTTTAAAATTAAAATATTAAAATTTTATATTTAAAATTTTAAATTTAATTTGAAAAAAATAAAATATTAAATTAAATATTATTTTTAAATAATATAATTTAATTATGATTATAATTTTATTTTTATTTTTTTAAACCATTAATCCATTAATTAAAACGAGAAAAACGATTTTACAAAATTTTAATCACATAATAAAGTTTGAGGGCAAAAATTTACAAATATTTAGCAAATATACGATTTTTCAAAATTTTAAAAAAATTTTATGTTAAAAATTTATTATTTAAAATAAATATTATAAAATTTTAAATTTTAAAATTAAAATGTTGAAATTTTATATTTTAAATTTAAATTTTAATTTGAGAAAATAAAATATTAAAATAAATATTATTTTTAAATAATATAATTTAATTATAATTATAATTTTATTTTTATTTTTTTAAACCATTAATCCATTAATTAAAACGAAATAATTAGATTTTAACAACTTTTATCACATATTAACTCTTGAGGGCAAAAAGGTAATTTACCCCACTTATCCTCTTTATTCCTCCTATTTCTTATTATTAAACCAAACACAAAATCTCTTATCCCTGAAACCATCCCAAACGTCCCAAACGCTTTTTCGCTCTAGTTCCGTATTTTATACTTCTCCCCGGTTTAGCCAATTCCACCTGATTCCAAACACGGCCCTAATAATTTTAGGGCCAAATGTGTAATTTAACTTGCTTTTTAATTATTAAAATATTATATCAAATCCAAGTGTAATTTATCTTTTTTTAAAATTATTAAAATACTATGTCAAATCAACTTTACGGATTCTTAGGCGCAAATATCTAAAATTTGACCGTTAGAAAAAAAAAACAAAAACAAAAAAATCATCTCCAATCAGTGAAGCCCACGTGGCAATTAATTACAGGGTTTAATTAATTGAGTGAGACTCCAATTTATGGTATTTTGTTTAATACATTCTTTAAATTTAAACTTAACTATTCACGAACGAACGGATTGGATAAATCGCAAATAAAATATTATATTTATAAATTATATATATATATATATATATATTATATATATATATATATATATATATAAAATTTTAAAATATATAAATTATATGTAAAAATATTTTACATATAGATTGAACTGATAGTAGAACTATGCGACAGCAAAAAAGAAAAGCACGAGTAAATATATATATATATATATATATATATATATATATATATATATATATATATATATAAATTAATTAAAAAAATATATATGCGAGTATCTGTGGGTATTGGTGAATTGTTCAAAATGATCATAACTTAACATGTACCCATTTTACTTATAATTTTTTGGATAAAAAAATTAATACCTACCCGCCAAACACGAGCCGAACATGAGCAAGTTTGGATTTGCTTGTGTTTGCTTGTTTATTAAACAAGTTGAACGTAAATTAGCTTAAAAAAATATCGAGTTGAAAAATTTAGTTTGTGTTCGTTTGGCACATTAAGGAGACGTGCACGACCTGGCTCACGGGGAATAAGATAGATTGTGAGTTTTGCTACTGATATTACTTGTCAAATCATTGACGCTCAAAACTTCGAGCGGCCAGAAATATACAATCAATTTATTTAAAATATTCAAACACAACGATCACACATTTCAATTATAATTCGATCTAATCAGACTCAAGTCATTTTAAATACGACTCAATTCATCCTAGGAATGTCAACGGATCAGATTCGAGACGAATTCTCAAAAAACTCGAACCGGAACCCGAATCGGACGGATTTTAAAAATTCATATCCAAATTCGAACCTGATCAAAAATCCAAAATTCGAATCCGAACTCGAAATATTCAAATCCAAAATAATTATTTTTTTTTTCTCTTATAATATTTCAAAATATATTATATTAAATTTAAATATTTAAAATATAAATTTAAATATAATATCATATATATATATATATATATATATATATATATATATATATATATATATATATATATATATATATATATATATATATATATATATATGAAATGTAAAATTAATTCGGATTCAGATTCATACAATCAAAATTTATATCCAAATTTAAATCCCTCAAATTTTTAATTTTTATATTTATATTTAAATTTATATTCATTTAACGCCTAACTTTTATATTTATACCTAAATTTATATTTATTTAACACCGAATAAATTATAGGTGCCCATTTAGGGCAATAATGAAGTATATGAATATTTTACCCTTTTTTTTTTTTTTTGTCTTTTTGTTCAAATAAGTGATTTGTTAGGTTGAGGAGACCAAGGAAAATATTAAAGCAAAACACGTGTATCGCTCTCGTTATTTGAACTAAAAAGTCAAAAAATTACGTGTTATTATATAAAAATCCAAAATAAAATAATATTAAATTAAAATATTATTATTATTAAAAAAAAGATAGATTTTTTTTTGGGGCGGTGGGGGGTTCGGCGTAAACTCCGAGGAGGATCAGAAATCGATGATTTATTTAATTATCATTTCGCACATTAATAAATATATAAAAAAAATAATTAAAATATAATAAAAAAAAATTAGAGTTAATTTCATATTGTAAATCTATATATATTCCTATAAAATTCAACTATTTATATTTATTTTTTCAAAAAAATTTAAATTATTTATATATATCCTTCTAATTTGCTACCGTTAGTTTACTATTTATATTTTAATAAAATATTATTTTTTTCTTACAAATATTTTTAACGATAAAAAAAAAAAAAATTAATTTTATTCAGCTCTGTTTATCGAATAGTAGATATAAAAAACCCTACAAATTTCAACTTTTTATATTTATTTTTTCAAAAAATTTTAATTATTCATATATATATCCCTCTGTTTTGTTGCCTTTAGCTTATTATGAAATATTAATTTTACCCTTACAACTATGGTCATTCAAAAATTTCGAAGTATAATATTTAAAATAATAAAAAGATAAATTTACCTCACTCACTAAATTACAAAAAATCTTTCTATAATATACCGCTTTTTTACTTTGCCCCCCTATCTTTCAAAAGCCTACATTTTGCCCGTCCACCGCTCACTCTCCCTCGCCCCCTCTCCGGCCGACCTCGCCGCCCACTTCGACCTCGTCCAGGAGGTCTACCCCGCGACCCCTACGCCGCCGCCGCCGCCGCCGCCGAGGACTACATGGACGCCGAGGACTACGGCAGCGGAGCCGGGGGCGACCCGACGACGCCCAGATGGGCGTGCCCCTCCGGCGCTACCCGACGGCGGCGCTACCCGGCGGTGAAGGAGCAGAAAAAGGGATGGAGTTTGAAGGGTATTTTCGGTATATCACCTAAGAAATTGACGGTTCACTCACGGAATGCTGACGGCGGGGGTAAATGAATAATTCCGTAATTACGAGGAAACAAATATAGACTTTTGAAAGACAGGACGGCAAAATAAAAAAGCGGTATATCATAGAAAAGTTTTCTGTAATTTAAAACTAATATTGATGGTAGGGATATATAATTATATATGAACAGCTTAAAACTTTTGAAATGATAAATATAAAAAATTAAATTTTACAGAGATATATCTGCTATTCGATATATTTACAGATAGCTGTATAAAATTAACCTAAAAATTTATATAAGAGCAATACTACTGATACATATTACATTCTTTCTATCCAAAAATTATTATTTTATAATTTGTCACATTAATATTTTTATATTTTTACTAAATATTATTTAGAATTTTGTGAACCCAAGTTGTACAGCCCTTTAGGGTGTACAAGTATTTTTTTTTTTTTTTTTTTTGTAAATATTTGTATTTTTATTTTTATTTTTTGATTTTCAAAAATTTATATTTTGACTCCTAAATATTATAGATTTTTTTTTTAAAATTACAAAAATAACCAAACTATTTTTACTTATTGTATAAAAAAAAATGAATAAACTTAAGATATTTTAAGAATATTTTTAGTATAAATTATAAGAAATATACGAAATAATGACGGAACACTGATGAAGGTAAAGGGAACTAAATGTATCAACTTATAATTTAGTAAAATATAAATTTTTTAAAATCATAGATATTTCAAATAAAAATAAAAATAAAAATAAAAATAAAAATATCCTAAACATAAAAAGTTATTATAATAAATATAATATACAACATCTAAATATTATTATTATAAAGGTTAAAATATAAAAATCTTCCTATTTTTTTAAATTTTTCTTCTCACTTTTAAAAGTTTATATTTTATCTCTTCAAAATTTTATGTCGATACATTTGATCTCCAACTATTCCGTTTATTTTTTATAATTTATATTAAAAATATTTTTAAAATAATATAAATATATTAAAAAATATATATTTTTTTATAGAACAAATAAGAATAATTTAATTATTTTAATTTTTTCATTAATAGAATAAATTTTTAAAATTATTTTTAAAATTTTAAGAACACAAAATATAAGTTTTTGAAAGACTCAGAAAATAAGTGGAAAAAAAAAAAGTTTCTATGTTTTAGCCTATTAATTATATGTATAATCAACCTTTAATTGTTTCAATTTTAGTTATTTTTTAAAATTAATTTAAAATTTTGTTAGATTTTTAGCAACTTTATTGCCTATCAACTATTAAACAAATCAGAAAACCCCCCCTACTTTCTGTCAATTATTTATTATAAATCATAATTTTAAAAAAAAATTATCTCTAACATTTTCAATCTTTTTATGTTTTTGAAAACTATTTGATATTTGATTTTGCTAAAGTTGAAAATTTCTAATTAATCATAAATTTAAAGATTACTTTGCAGTACAAAATAAGATTTTTTAAATATTCAAGGACTAAAGTACAAAAGTGTCAAAGTTCAAGGACAAAAGTGTGTAAATGAGAAATAGAACTAACTTTATGATCTCTTTGGTATTGACACCAAGCTAACACCAATTGATAAAATAATTTTCTTTTAAAAAAAATAGGTAAAAATATATTTTTGGTATACATATTATAATATAGAATTAAGTTTATACAAATTTCTGTAAATATATCTATATTCGTACAAAGTTTAATTTTTTATATTTGTCCCTTCAAAAGTGCTAAGTTATTTTTATATTTATTCATTTTTAAAAGTTTTTAAGTTATTCATAAAAATAGTAAAAAAAAGATGATAAATTTTTTTACAAAATACCAACTTTGCCCTCATATTTTATAGTAAGTTTGAAACAATATAAATAATAAATAATAAATTATATTTTACGTAAATAAAATAATATTTTATATTTTATAATAAATAATAAATACTAAATAAAATAATAATACAATCTAACATTTAACTTTATCAAAAATTTGAAAATAAACTTACTGGATATATAAGAGTAAGTATATTTTATATTTTATATAAAATATAAAATATTATTTTATATTTTATAGTAAACAATAAATACTAAATAAAATAATAATGCAATTCGACATTTAACTTTACGAAAAATTTGAAAATAAAATTACTTTAAGTAGGATATATATAAGAGTAATTAATAATAAAATTTTAGATTAGGGATAGAAGATTAGGGATAGAAGAAATAAATTCCATTCACTACTACTGAAATTTATTCCATGAGACCCTGGAATAAAAATTAATGAATTATTCTAGAATAACTAAGTCAGGAATTATTTAAACTCGATTTTTAAGGCTGCGTTTGGTTTGGGGATAAAAAAAATTTAGTTATACCGGGAATAGGTATAAGTTATGATATTAGCAGGAACTAGTGTCAATTTCTGTTTGATTGGGTTTAAGAGTTATACCAGGTATAAAGAAAATTGTGTTTGGTAAGTTAAAGAGGAATAAGAAGAATAAAGAGGACTAAAATTTTAATTTATGATTAAAATTTTACTGATATAATTTTAAATATTTAATTTAAAATATTTATTAAAAAAATTATTAAAATCTATATTTTACTTATATATAAAAAAAATTATTAAAAAAATTTATCATATAATTTATTAAAATTATATGATAAATTTATTAAAAATTAAAGTTACAAATTTTAAAAGTTATAAAATTTAAAATTTAAAATTTAAAAATTTATAAATGTTAAAAATTTTAATTTCAATTGACTTAAATAATTAGTTAATTATCTAAATACTTAAATAATTAGTTAATAAAATAATTAAATTAATTAAAATATTGAATTAATTAAAGAGTTAAAACAATAATTAAAATTACATTAATTTAATTAAGCTTATTCTTAAATGGGAGCAAGCCTTGTTCCAGAAAAATACTGGAATAGTAATTCCAGTCTTATATCAGCTTATTCCAGAAAGACGAGAACAGCTGTTCCAATCCGACCTTAATTGCGTTTGGGTATAAAGGGAGGATAATCCCTATCCCCCCTTATACTCGTTACCAAATGAAGGCTAAATTCCTGTTTGACAGGATTTGTGAGATAAAGAGAGTTATTCCTTTTTTATTCCACAACCAAACGGGATATGAAAGAATAAATATAAAAAATTAAACTTTATAAGAATATATCTGTTATGTTATTATTTAGTAAATCATGGTACATTGTGCCCACAATACCAGACAGAGCTACTAAAAATTAGAACGTAGAACACTGATAACCCAAAATTTTAATCTAAAGTGAGTTGATTTGAATTGAGTTTGAATGCTCAGAATGAGGGGTTCATAGTTCATACATTTCTAACTTCAAATTCATTTTTAACTTCAAATTCAGTTCTAAATTTCAACTTCATACTGAAATACCAAACAGAGCCTACTAAAAATTAGAATGTAGAACACTGAAACACTGATAACCCAAAATTTTAATCTGAAGTGAGTTGATTTGAATTGAGTTTGAATGCTCAGAATGAGGGTTCATAGTTCATACATTTCTAACTTCAAATTCAATTCTAAATTTCAACCTCATACTGAAACTTAGATATAATTTCTAATGTCATTTGCTAATCTTTTAGATGTGATAAAATTTATATATACCAGTTCAAATGCTCTATTATACATTGAATTAAACAAAATGCATATAATTATAATTACGCAACTGAGTTAATCATTAAATACGTTGAAACTTTGTTCAACCAAACAGCCCTAAGTTCCGCATTCGTCGGTCTCATCATCACACCTCGAGTTTACGGATGTCGATGAGATGAGTACAAGCGATGAAACTCTTTCGAACCCGAACCCAAACTCGAACAAAACTGGTTTAATAGACACGCATAGTTTCGATTAGAAATATAAAAAATAAAAATTCGATAGATTCGAATTCGATTATGATTTTGTCTGTGTGCCCAAACCCAACCCCAACTGAAACCAAACCCATATATTTGACCTCACACACATCTCTCTGCATATTGTTCTTTCAAAAATTTTCATATTTTTAAATTATTTTTAATGATGAATATTCGATTCGACGATCATCTTTGTTTATTGTAGTCCATAATATTAAAACTATTTATAAACCAAATTCATAATTCTGACTTAGTTTGCCTGTGTAATTTCAAAATAAATGACTGAAAATAAAATTTTATTAAAAACAGCGATAGATAGAAAGCATAAATTTTAAACTTTTAATAATAAGTAAACATTTTATTAAAATTTTATCTAATTTGTATTATTCTATATTATTAAATTTATAAAAATATCATATCAATCATCAAAATAATTATTTAGCAAATGATACTAAAAATTTATAAAATTTGATTTATAAATAATTATCATACTTCATAAGTTCGTCAAATTAAAAAATTCTATCAAAAATAATTTAAAAGTACGAAAACCTACTCACTTATCATAAGCACAAGAGAAGCTCTCTCTCTCTTATATATAATTTAATTTAATATTTAATACATTAAATTGTCAGTTTGATTTTTTTTTTTTTTTTTTTTTTGGGTACAGATTTTAATTTTTTTATTCAATTTGGTTTTGAGTTTTGAAATTTTAAACCCGGTCGGGTTGGGATACAGTTTCGACTTTCGGGTTTTGCGGAAACCACTCTAAAACGGACACATCGAATAACAAACGACTTTTTCAACCCAATATTTTCCCGCGCTACGGTAGAAGCAAAAAGTTTTAAATTAGAGCTTTTATTTTAGAGGTTGTGTGTGTTTGAACTGTGATTTAGGCACAAGTAATAATTATTGAATTTAAGTATTTTGGACTATGATTTAGACCTAATGAGTTATTATTGCTAGTAGGTCAGATCGAATGAAATTGAATTTGTAATTGAATATATATAAGACATGGACACTAGTAATAATTAAACTTAAGCATTTTGGACTATGATTTAGGCCTACTGAGTTATTATTGCTAGTGGGTCAAATCGTTACATTGCTTGTTTCAGCTTCGTGCCACAACGAAGCTTTAGGGATCTCTTTTGCAAAGATTCACGAGCCGTGCCCAGCCAACCGTGCCGACAAAATATCGACACGATACAATTCCTGTGTGTCGATGGCGTGACTCAACATTCTCTTTTCCCTTTTTTTTTTTTTTAAAAAAAAAAAAATAGCTAAATTACAGAAAACCTCCCTCTCATATTCCGCTTTTTCACTTTACCCCCTGTCATTTAAAAGTCGACAATCTGTCCCCTCGTAATTACCGAATTGTGCAATAACCCCCCGCCGTCAGTTGACCGTCAGTTGACCGTCAGTTTTTCTGAAAATATAATTTCATATACCCAAAATATCCTTGAAAAATATCCCTTAAAAAAAAAAAAAAAAAAAAAAAAAAAAAGACTTCGGAATAGAAAAGAAAAAAAAAAGGAGGGCATTTTCGTCAATTTACCATTTCCGTTAACGTCGTTGCCCCCTAAAAACAATTCGGTAATTACGAGGGGGCAGATTGTAGACTTTTAAATGACAGAGGGGTAAAGTGAAAAAGCGGGATATGACAGGTGGGTTTTCTGTAATTTAGCCAAAAAAAATAGCAAGTAGCTGTGTTAGTGGGCAATTAGAATATATTGATGCTATACAAAGTAAATATTTTATGTCACGGTGCATCGGCATTCAAGTATTTTTGTGATATGCACGCACCAGCACGGCACAGCACGATGCGTTTTGTACCGTGCTAACAAATTCTCGGTACAATTCTGTGCCACGGTACTTAAATCCTTGAACACTCCCAACGAAACCAATGTAGAAGTGTAGGAATTTAACTATCTTAAAATGCCTGAGAGAAAATTACCTGGGTTCCGCTGCAGGTCAGTAGTTGCGGTTCCAGTCCAACGGCGATCTTTCGACCAACGATAGAGTATGAATCTCACGACGATGCGTTTTCGGAAGAAGATGAATCAAACACACTTATCTGATATGAGGATGATCGGCATACACAAGAACGCGGCGAGGACGTTCGCGTTTTCAGCCTCATGATCAAACCTTTTTGTCCAGGTGCCCCTGTGGCAAGAACACACAACTAAAACATTCAGCGTGCGAAAATGTGTCATGCATGGTAAACCAAATTAAGAAAACTAATAATTAGCAATTAACTCTTGAAATACTTGTTATCTTTTTTTTACTTGTGAATCCATGATTAATCTGAATTTCCACATATGCCTTTAAAACACTTGATTTAGAAGATGCTTTTGTAATAGAGAACAAACTTTCACCCAAAAATCAGAAGCATTTTAGTAAGAAAACCAAACATACTCAAGGGGCACATAAGAAAATTCATATTGTACAGAGGGTATACAAGTAAGTCGATGATTTTGCCGAGATATTCTTTTTTGACCTCATCCGCGAAAGATCCTTGCACCTCGCAGAAGAACGGGGTATGCTTTCTGATCTCCTCCAAAGCTTGTGACGATGCCACTGTTAAATATAAAAATATTTAAACACGGTTATCTATCAGTTTATTAAGCTTTTGGAGTACAACGATTGTTTCATATAATTTAACATGGTATAAGAGCAGGTGAGCCTGAGTTCGAGTCACGCCAGGCTTCTAGCATTATTGATTTCCTCTTATTTAATTTAAGTCCATATCATGAGCTTAGCAAAACGTCTCGAGCCGAGACATGAGGGAGAGTGTTAAATATAAAAAAATTTAAACACCGTTCTCTACCAGCTTAAGCTTTTGAAGTACAACGGTTATTTTATATAATTCAACATTGTATAAAAACAGGACAGCCTGAGTTCGAGTTACGCCAGACTTTTAGAATTATTGATTTCCTCTTATTTAATTTAAGTCCATATCATGGGCTTAGCAAAAAGTCTTGAGCCCAGACAAAAAGGAGAGTGTTAAATATAAAAATATTTAAACACCGTTCTCTACCAGCTTAAGCTTTTGAAGTACAACGGTTATTTTATATAATTTAACATTGTATAAAAGCAGGAGAGCCGGAGTTCGAGTTACGCCAGACTTTTAGCATTATTGATTTCCTCTTATTTAATTTAAGTCCATATCATGGACTTAGCAAAAAGTCTCGAGCCCAGACATAAAGGAGAGTGTTAAATATAAAAATATTTAAACACCGTTCTCTACAAGCTTAAGCTTTTGAAGTACAACGGTTATTTTATATAATTTAACATTGTATAAAAGCAGGAGAGCCTGAGTTCGAGTTACGCTAAACTTTTAGCATTATTAATTTCCTTTTATTTAATTTAAGTCCATATCATGGGCTTAGCAAAACGTCTCGAGCCCAGACATGAGAGAGAGTGTTAAATATAAAAATATTTAAACACCGTTCTCTACCAGCTTAAGCTTTTGAAGTACAACGATTATTTTATATAATTTAACATTGTATAAAAGCAGAAGAGCCTGAGTTCGAGTTAGGCCAGACTTTTAGCATTATTGATTTTCTCTTATTTAATTTAAGTCCATATCATGGGCTTAGCAAAAAGTCTCGAGTCCAGACTTAAAGGAGAGTATTAAATATAAAAATATTTAACCACCGTTCTCTACCAGCTTAAGCTTTTGAAGTACAACGGTTGTTTCATATAATTTAACATTGTATAAAAGCAGGAGAGCCTGAGTTCGAGTTACGCCAGACTTTTAGCATTATTGATTTCCTCTTATTTAATTTAAGTCCATTTCATGGGCTTAGCAAAAAGTCTCGAGCCCAGACATAAAGGAGAGTGTTAAATATAAAAATATTTAAACACCGTTCTCTACCAACTTAAGCTTTTGAAGTACAACGGTTATTTTATATAATTTAACATTGTATAAAAGCAGGAGAGCCGGAGTTCGAGTTACGCCAGACTTTTAGCATTATTGATTTCCTCTTATTTAATTTAAGTCCATATCATGGGCTTAGCAAAAAGTCTCGAGCCCAGACAAAAAGGAGAGTGTTAAATATAAAAATATTTAAACACCGTTCTCTACCAGCTTAAGCTTTTGAAGTACAACGGTTATTTTATATAATTTAACATTGTATAATTTAACATTTTATATAATTTAACATTGTATAATTTAACATTGTATATGCTAAAAGTCCATATCATGGACTTTTAGCATTATTGATTTCCTCTTATTTAATTTAAGTCCATATCATGGGCTTAGCAAAAAGTCTCGAGCCCAGACATAAAGAAGAGTGTTAAATATAAAAATATTTAAACACCGTTCTCTACCCGCTTAAGCTTTTGAAGTACAACGGTTGTTTCATATAATTTAACAACCGCCAATCAATTTGACCTCAAACGGCCCGAGAATCTTGGGTGTTCCTCAGGCCTATTGAAATTGACCAGCCAACAAGCCATAGCGATAATGTTGTGATCAGTCTTCCTCAATCTCCTATTGACAAGGCTGTAGGGTGTTGTGCGACCGAAGAAGTGTTGTAGGGTTTTAGCACACAAATACTGTATAGAAAAGTTGAAGAGCGTTTGGCTGTTCCTATTACATTCATGTTAAAATTAGTAATATATCCATATATATATTTCTTCCTTATAAGGAGATTAACATTTTGAAAATATATAATGGCAAATTAATAGTAGTTTAAAAAACAAAACAAAAAACTTACTTCTACTGAAAATTATTAGTGAGGAACAAAACATAAAAAATAAAAGGCTAAATTACAGAAAACCTCCCTGTAATATCCCGCTTTTTCACTTTGCCCTTTTGTCTTTTAAAAGCCTACATTTTGCCCCCTCGTAATTACCGAATTGTCTTTAGGAGGCAACGGCGTTAACGGAGGAGGTAAATTGACGAAAATACCCTTACCTTATATTGAAGAGAGAATGAGTTTTAGCTTATTTTCCGTCATTTTTGAAGAGTATTTTGGGTATATCTAATAATATTTTTAAAAAAATTGACGGTTCACTCACGGAATGGTGACGGCGGAAGGATAAATGCATATTTCGGTAATTACGAGAGGACAAAATATAGGCTTTTAAAAGACAGGGAGGCAAAGTGAAAAGACGGAATATTACTAGGAGGTTTTCTGTAATTTAGCCAAAATAAAAACCCACAACCTGTACGCAGATAACATAAATTGAACTTGCCTGCTCATGTGCATATCTAATCTTTCGCGCCCAGAAGACGAGCCCGTGCAGCTAAAGGTCTTCAGTTATCGCCAAACTTTTCTCCTGACAAATGAAAAATACAATGAAAGTGTCAACAGTAATAACAAGGAAAGAAGATTAGGCGTTGAATTCTTTCGATTGCATGGTGATTAGAACAATTATTTTTTCCAAGAACAACTTGTATGAGAAACCTAAATCCCGGCGGAAATCAATTCAAATCATACACGAGAATTAAGACAAAATGACTTCGAATTTCATCCAATCCAGTGATTTTGGACGTTGCCAAGCATTGTGTTATAAAAATTCACCTGAATTATTGAAACTCAACTAAATCATCAACTATTTTGAATCTGAAACAGGGAATTAAGTAAAACCGAGTAGGAATTCCATCAATAGTGATTTGGGCATTGCCGAACAGGGCACATGCATGTAAGTTAACACAATGCTTCATATACCCAAAACAAGAAAACAAAGAAGAAAAAACGAATGAGAAAATAGCCATACGTTTATTTATTCACGCGATGCATTAAAAAGATGAAAAATCAAAATCAACAGAGATAATTGCCGAGAGCATAGTAATTACAAACCATAAAAGCATAAGTTTGTAAATAATTTCAAAGAAACGGCAGGGAACTCTAACATATCTAACTTCTTTCCCTACTTCAGAATGTTGTTCCGAGCCAATGACTGACGCAAATCTAAATTCAAGTTTTCATGTAATAAAGAAGAGCAAAATGAAATTAATATAGATAAACAACTTTTTTTTTTCTCAAAACAACCTTCAAGTGATTACCAGTGGAGCTTACAGTCTCCTCTCGCCAGTACCACTCTCTTAATCTTCACTTTGTTTGATGCGTCCAGGAGCAAATCATTAATCTGTAGAAGAAAAAGGAAATCAACAAATACGGCAACATTTTAATACATCGCAAGAATTCAAAGACTAGCTGTAAATAACCCTAAAATCCCTCCATTTACCTCTGCAGAAGTGACTTATTCCGTATTCTACAAGGATCTAGAAGCATGTTGGGATTTAGCCATCTCCCTCAAGACAGCACCGACGATTGCAGCTTGCTCAAGGCATTCAGCCTTATGCAATGCGTCTAGAAGGACAATACAAGCCTTCGCATTAATTTTACATCCCCTTGACCGGGTCTCCTCAAATACCCGATAAGCATCCATCGCCCTGTTCGCGTTGCTCATGCCTTCTATAAGAGCATTAAAACTAATAGAATCCGGAACTCCGCCATTAGCCTTAAACCTCTCGAATAGGTTATGCGCCTCCGTTATATTTCCCACCTTCGCCAAGCCTGATATCATGGTTGTATACGTGACTACATTCGGAGCTAAACCTAGCTTCTGCATTTCTTGCCAAAACACGAAAGCTTTGTTGAACTTCTGAGCTCGACAAAGACCGTTAATGAGGATGCTGTAAGTGTAGGTATTGGGCGCGCATTTCATTTCTTTCATCGATTGGAAACACACTAGAGCTTCACTAATCTCTTCCGCTTTCACTAGAGCATCAATCAAGCTATTCCACGTGTACACGTTGGGAGTTAACCCCTTCTGCATCATCTCCTCCATAACTAAGTAAGCTTCGTCTATCCTCCCTACTTTCCCGAACCCATCAATTAGGCTACTATATATGATGACATTCATTTCAATACCTTTCGATTTCGCTTCTTCGAATAGCATATAAGCCTCATCAAGCCGGTCAATCTTCGCAAGGCCATCGATAACGGATCCATAGGTAGCCGTGGTGGGGGGATGGCCCTTTAACTTCATCTCCTCTAAAAGCTGATAAGCTTTATCCACCTTCCCCGACTTGCAAAACCCATCAATAACTGCGTTATAAGCGCGGGTATCAAGTTCAAAACCCTGATCTCTCATGTCGTAAAACAATTTGTAGGTCTCTCTAGCACGCCCAGCTTTTGTTAGGCCATGAATAAGAATAGAATAGCTTCGCACATCCGGCGAGAGCCCGTGAGCCCTGATTTCCTCGAATACTTCACGACCCTTTTCGATCTCGCCGGCCTTGAAAACGCAATCCATGTACGTATTGAAAAGGGTAAGATCAGGGTTACACCCTCGACGATTCATCTCTCTGAATATCTTGTGCCCATCCTCTTTCCTCCCGTGCTTGAAGAAGCTTCTTATTAGAGAAGTATACACAACCGCATTAGGGTCGTGGCCAGCATCCAACATTTCTTCGAACAACCTATAGGCCTCCTCAACCTTGCCCTTCTTGCCTAGTCCGTCAATAAGCGAACAATATGTCACGGAATCCGGACCGCATCCCTTCTTGTTAATTATTCCTTTGAAAATTTTAAAGGCTTCATCAATCTTATCTACCTTACACAACCTATCGACCATTATGTTCACCGTCAAGACATTAGGAAACAAGCCAGCTTTTTCCATGGCATCTCTCACTCCGTAGGCCGCCTCGATTTTTCCCGATAAACAAAGCATATCAATAATAATGTTGTAAGTCGAGAGATTGGGCTCGGCGTCCTTCTTCATCTCCTCGAATATGTTAAGAGCCTCATCGACCTTCCCTTTCTTCCCGAGGCAAGTGAGAATCGAATTATAAGCCACGACAGAAGGAATGCATCCCTTCTCCCTTAGCCTCTCCAATAGCTTATAAGCATCGTCGAACCGGCCCGCCGACCCATAACCCATAATCATCGTATTGTAAGCATAAGCGCACGGAACACTCCGTTCGCTCTCCATTTGCTCGAAGAGCTCCTCGGCTTCGCTTAATCGCCGGGCACTACAAAGAACCCAAATCATGCTAGTATACGACACGTCGTCGGGACGCAATCCCTGCGCTTTCAATTCGTGGAAGAACTTCCACGCCATATCGATCTTGCCCACCTTACCGAACGAGTCTATGCAGACATTGTAAAGCACGAGATCGGCGGCGAGAGAATTGCCCTTCATCTCCTCCAACAAGGACAAGGCCGAATCAAGCCTCCCCTCTCGCGCAAACAACCGGATCAAAGTCGTGAACAGATGAACATTTACTTCGTAACCGAGCTCCTGCATTTGATGAAACATCGAGAGGGCCGAATCGGGCTCGCGGGCATCGGCCAGGGCGCCGATCAAAGTAGTGTACGCCGAAAACGCCGGACGGAACTTGAATCTCCGCATTGTTCGAATCAATTCCGCAGCTTCCTTTAATCTCCGAGCCTTCGCTAAGCTTCCGACGAGATCGACGCAAACATTGTTCGACATCCCGTATCCGAGAATGCTCATCTCTTCAAAAATTTTCTCCAAATGATCAAACTTTCTGCAACTGGCCATCAAATGGAGCAGAGAATTGTAGCCGTCGGGGCCGTGCGGCTCGCCGATGATCGATTCGGCCCATCGGAAGAAGCCGACTGCCATGATCGGATCTTTGAGCCGTTTCAACACGGGAACGACGATTTCCGACGAGGGTTTCGGGTGGATCGAAGCGAGGGCCTGCTCCAGCTTCGGGCCCCAGGCGCCTCCGCATCCGCGATCGAGGACGCCGCAGAGCTCGTCGACAATCGCCCTCAAGCCCTGCTTAGGGTTTCCGATCGGTTCTAGGGGTTTATCCGATGAGAAATTCCGATTAAAGGGGGCGAAAATTGGACCATTTTTCCGATCGGAGAAGCGGAATCGGAATCGATAGGAGGTGGAGGTGAAGGTGGAGGTGGAGAGGAGGGATCGGGGCGTCGCCATTGTTGGGAGGGATTTGGTGGATCGTTATCGTTAGGGTTTTGGGACGAGGAAGGAGATGAACCCTAATTTGTAAAACCCTAGTGAGGTGTAAACGTTTCTTAACGTTTGATGCCTCATTATTAAGTTCTCATAAACGAATTCAAAATTCAAAGTCATTTTCAAGTTAAAATTTTAACAAATTAAACACAAATTTAAAATAAATTTATATATTTTGCTTGATATAACTGGAAAATATATGAATCATAAAAAAAAAAAAAAAAAAAAAAAAAAAAAAAAAAAAAAAAAAAAAAAAAAAAAAATCTTACTTTGAACGAATCAAATCTTTCAAATTAAAATTTTAACTAATTCAATATGAATTGGAATCAGCTCATGCGTGTTTAACTAAACCTAAACATAGCTCAAATATAGGTCAATTCTAATATAAAAATACTTATATTTTAAAATTTTGAATTATTTAATTAATATTTTAAATTTTTTAGTTTTAATTTAAAATAAAATTTTTGTTCGATGTTCACTTATGTTAAGTTCGAAATGAACTCAAAATTTACCGTTCATTTAATAAATAAGCTGAACACTAGAAAAACTTTTCGTCAAACATGAGATGAGTTCGTATTTTGCTGGATGTATATATATATATATATCGATTCTAATATAAAAAAACTTATATTTAAAAATTTAACTTATTAGATTAAAATTTTATTTTTTTAAATTTTTTTTCAACTTTTGATTCAGAATTAGAGTTGGCGATCTAATTTGATGTTCACGAGTCAATTCCTATTCGATTTATAATATGCAAGTCGAGTACAAGCTATATTTCTCAGTTCTATTTTAAGGAGCTCTATATTTTAACGAGTCAGTTTGTGTTCGACTTATTTAAACACTACTTCTGAATAAAATAATATTTAAATAAAATTTATTTTTTTTTATAGTTATGGAACTAAAAATTTTTCTTATTCTCTTCTTTACTTTGCTGCAAATCAATAACATAAAAAATTATTGTAGAAGCTCATATAATTTTTTAATTCTAAGAATAAAATTCGGTATTTTTATTAATAAAATTAAACTTGAGTGGCGAATAATTTATCGTATTTAAAAAATAATAATTTATTTACCGCATAAGTTTAATTTTATAAATAATTTGCTTCATAATTTGGCACAAAAGTTTCTAGGTATAAAAAATAAAAAACATGATTAAAATTGCCACTAAAAGTAAGCAAGTGTCACATTAAAATACTATAATTAATTTTTTTTAAAAAACCAACATTGTATAGCCTATTTTGCAAAAAAAAAAAAAAAAAAAAAAAAAAAAAAAAATTGACCTGAAGTGAATGAACGGTTTAAACGCACTAAACTGTTCACCGCTTTTAAAAAAACGATAAATAATTCATCGTCTTTATAAAATTTTTATAATATAAAGATACCTTTTTTTTTAAAAGAATAAAATTAAAATAGAAGTTGTAATAAAAATAGGATGAGTAAGTTATGATATATTTTTTTCACTATTCTATAATATTCTATATACTTTGATCTCAGCCTTGTGAACTATTTACTGCTTATATTTACTTTTACAATTCTACTTTTAAAATTTATTTTTAAAATTATAAAATTAAATAAAATTATTTATTAAAAAAAAAAAAAAAAAAAAAAAGTCAATACAAAATGCTATACTATGACCACAAGGCTGTAAACACAATGAGAGATTCTTTTTTAAGGCTTACCTTTATGAAAGTTTTGATTTTCATTTTTTAAAATGACCAACATTTTTTTTCTTTAATTAATGATCTGCGTCGTTAAACAAACATGATCTACAGCACGTGAACTTCTTAGCGGCTAAATTTTATAATTTTTTGATATTATTTATCTTATAATCAAGTATTCATAAATACACGTATTATAGATAAATAATATCAAAAATATATATAATTTAGTTTATAAGAAATTCATATGTGGTAGATTATGTTTTACAGCATGGATCATCAATTCCAATGAACCATCATCAAAAACAATGTGGAAGTCCCAAGAGTTTGGTCTACTACTCAAGTGGCTTATTTATATTTTTATTTCAAACAAAAAAAAAGAACTGTGACACTCCTAATAGTCTCACATCAGATGTGGATGAAATTATGATTAAATTTATAAAAATGAACATTAGTAATAATAACCAAGCTTAAATATTTTAGACTATGATTTAGACCCAACAAGTTATTATTGTCAGTGGACTGAGTCGTTACATTTGGTATCAGAGCCAATAACCAGCTTGAAGTATGTGATGAGTCTTGACTGAGCCTGAATCTAGATGACAGAACTAGAGAGACAAGTCTTACATCGTCCGGTGATTTTAAGCTATGCGTGGTGATTTTGGACTTAGCATATTTAGACTGACGAGGACGTCAGACCTAAATGGAGGGAGTCTGTAACACCCACATAGTCCCACATTGGATGTGGATAGAATTATAATTGAGTTTATAAAAGACATGGATACTATTAATAATAACTGAACTTAGATATTTTGAACAATAGTTTGAACTCAATAAGTTATTATTGTCAGTGGGCCGGACCGTTACATGAACATAATTGCAAACTAAGCAAAACATCAGAATTAGCTTTACCACAACAAGTTGACACATTATACACCAAATTTAATTTCTAAAAAATTTATATACCATAGATTATTATGTTTGAAAGTACCAATCATCAATTCGAATGTTCCGCCATCAGAAACTATGGCGTGGAAATATCGAGAGTTTGGTACTACTAAAATATTCTACTCAACAGACTAAACATAATTGCAAACGGAGCAAAGCATCAGAATTAGCTTTCCACAAATTGACACACTACACACCAAATTTAAGTTTCTAAAAGATTCATATGCTGTTGATTATGTTTAACGGAATCGTCAATTCAAATACCCCATCATCAGAAACTGATATGATGACGTGAAAGTACCAAGAGTATGGTACTTCTAAGATCCCGTTTGGCTTGGATATAAATTTAAAAAACATAAATTTTTTTATATCTAAAATAACTTGCTATTACGGAATAATCAAGTCTAAAAGTTAAATTACGTTTGATTTAAAAATTAATATTCTATAAAATAAACAAAATTATATTTGGTTAAAATTATAAAATAATAAAAAATAGTAAAAGAAATAATAAATTTTTTTATCAGAATACCAACTTTACCCTTACCTTATATATATATAAATTAATTTTAATTATTATAAATTAATTAAAATAGCAATTTAATTATAAATAATAAATTATATCTCACCTAAACAAAATAATTTTTTATATTTTATAATATATTTTAGTTAATAATAATTAATAAATAAAAACAATTACATAACCACATAGCCTCATATTCATATAGTCTCAAACTGAAAGGTAAACTAGTGTCAAAAAAAAAAAAAAAAAAAAATCATTCACTGTACCTTAGATATAAATCCTATTTCAGAGAGAGTTGGAAAATTTCTTAACAGAGTATTCCAGAATAATCCGTTAAGCAAGAATTATTTTAAACTTTTATCTTTAGCCATTTTTTACTCCCCTTTGATAAGAATAGTGAGATAAAGTGGGATATTTCCTCTATCCCACAACCAAACAGGACCTAAAGAGTATTCTACTCAACTCACTGATTTATATATTTGTTTCAGACAAGAAAAAGTCAAACATAATTGCAAAGTGAGCAAAGCATCAGAATTAGCTTTCCACAAGTTGACACACTATACACCAGCAGAAGCAGCAGCAGCAGCAGCAGCAGCAACAACAAAAGCAGGAAAAGCAGAAACAAATCTTTATGTACAAATACCCCTTCTTTTCTTTTTTTTTGTTGCTTTTTTCTGAAAGCTGTTGTATATACAGATAGAGAGGACTCTAGCCATGCTAAAAGTGCCGGATTGACGAAAGAAAAAGGCAATTGTTGAAACTCTAAATAAGATGGACAAAATATAACCGAAGGAGGATATAAATTAACAACTTAAGAACAAGAAGATGGAAGAACAAAATAAATGGAACACTTTTTTGAGGGAGAGAGAGAGAGAGAGAGAGAGAGAGAGAGAGAGAGAGAGAGAGAGAGAGAGAGAGAGAGAAATAAAAATAGATGCATCTTACATAAAATAGCTCAGGGATTTCTTCTTCCTCGACCCGCCTTCACCGTAGAGCTCGTTCCACTGGATAAGCTCACTCATGTTTGCAGAATCAGACGACACGCTCGCGCACACCTACATGAGCACACGTAAGGTTATCCCTCTCAGTCGAAGCGTCATAAGCGTAAGAACTACAAATTAGGATTAATTCAAGTACTTTTCGAGCCGACGCTCCCACTTTTTCGGCGCATTAGATAAGCTTCGAGATTCACACGCAATCGGGCGTGCACCCCAAATCATGCAGGCACGCATCTCGAAGCAGAAGCATGTGAATCTCAAAATGCGCATGAAAAAAAAAGTGGAAGCTGTAAATCATTCACAGCTTTTACCAAACTTACATATTTTTTTTCATCCGAACTCCAAAGAATGCATAGCATTAAGGAGTAAAAATAATTTTAACGTTTTGAGAAAGCGGTAAACGGCTGGCTTACCGCATTTAAAAAGCAGTGAATCATTCACCGTACAAGACTAGTTTTATAAATAAATTTTTTGAAGGACTATTTTTACAATTATAATATTTTTTTAAGCCTATTAATAAAAAAAATTTCGTTCGAAACGCTCACCATAAAAAAAAACTAAAAAAAAAAGCTTTCAATTTCAAAGAAGATATGTTTTGGAGAAAATGGGAAAGGGCATTGGGTGTTGCGTTGAAATGAATTATATAGGAAAGAAACAAAGAAACTTACACTGTAAAAATTAATTAGGGTAGAGACATGCAAGCATAGAACAAGAAAAGATAAAACTTCAAACTAGTCACACGCTGGTTATCGGTCTATGAAAAGGCCGAAAAAGTAGCGATGAAAAATAAATTAAAATTACCTGCTCATGTGCATATTTGAAGTCTTCCATGTTTAAAGAACGAATATCCTCACTTCCATGTAACGTAGGTAGAGGTCTACCTTCTGCTTCCGCTGAGCTTTTCTCCTGTCGATAAAAAAATTCTATGTCATAACAACAAAATCGAGCACTTGAACAGAGTTGTAAGAGAGATAGAGAGAGAGGGATCATCCAAGAGGAATCAGGTACAAAGTATTCTCAAATCTGATGTTAAGGCATGAATTTGAAAGTCCAAGCTGTCGAAACGATCAATTATTTGAACTTTACTATAATCCAAAATTTTCAGTTTTCCAATACTTTCTACTTACGCACCAAATCGCTCGAAACAAGTACGCGGTGTTAATCGAATAGGATTCTTAATCTAAACATCTGAAAATATTTTCTATCAAATTTTCAAATTTTTTTGAATCATATTTAACCGTTAAACTAATAGACACCTTGTACCAACTGTTAAAATTTCCAATTTTAAGCATGCTTAGCTCATAGGTAGAAAGAAAAGCATCGAAGTTCGACAATAACTTTGGTTTATAGTAACTTCAAATACTCTAGATCAGTTCCAATGATAATGATAATTAATTCAGACGCTCTAACATAGATTTGAGAACGATTCGGGCCCAACTCGTATTTATATTCCAAATTAGGGAATATAAATGTAGCCCTTTAGCACCTAAGTTCTACAAAAATTTTCAAGACAACATTTAGAACATACATTACCAACCTTCTTTTCCTTCTCCAGAATTTCTCTGATAGGGCAATGAGCAGCAGTTACACACAGGTTCTGAAAACAAATAAACAAAAATGTCAATGGAGGTTTCTACATTATGAAAAGGAAAAGTAAAATAAAACAGAAAGTTTTTCCCCGCAACCGACCTTCAAGTCGCTTCCTGAATATCCATCTGTCATAGTAGCGACCGCTTCCAAATCAACATCTGGAGCTAATTCTTCCTTGGACAATATTACTCTAAGAATTTTTTCTCTATTTGATGCATCTGGTAAGTTTACCATTAATCTGCAGAAAACAATTATGTAGATAAAGAAAATAATACAATGCATCCATCTATTCAAGGATAAACAATCAACAATCTTAAGGGCCTGTTTGGATATTGAAATAAATTAATTTGGTGATCGCTTGTGACAGATGAGTTTTTTTGGTGATACTGAATAAGAAATTGAATTTAGTCCATTGCACTCGCAGTTTCTCAATATGTTCGATTGGGGCTCCTCTTTGCTACAAGGTCCTAATATTCATGCGTTTTTAGTATAATGTATTCCGCTTATGAGGTGACATACTATAATCCTTAAAATTCAGGATTACATGTTCCATTTTTACCTGCTTTTAGACATTTCATTATACATCCCGACAACCAATTAAGAAATGTTCTTAAAGAAAATAAGAAGAGATATGTAAGAATAGGTTTTCTAGCACCCAAACAGCTCCTCGGACACCTTTCCATGCCCCTAAACAGCCGATTAACAGGTAGATAAATGGATAAGTTATTCCGGCATCCAATTACGCCCTAAGATTTTGGTGTATACCTCCGAGGAAGCCTCCTTATGACCGCCTCGTCAAGATCAAAAGGCCTGTTTGTGGCAGCAAGAACCAATACACGCTCTTTTTCTTTTGTCCGCAGCCCGTCCCAGTTCATCATAAATTCATTCTTCATCTTGCGCATAGCTTCATGCTCCCCCGGATTCTCCCTCCTTCCTAACATACTGTCAACCTGTACATAAAAGATCAAATCAACCGAGAATATCAGCACAATAAACAAACCAAGAAGCATAATAGTCATCGCAAAGTTAAGATCGTGTTAGGTCTGGTAACTCGTATATATTATCTAGTTCAAGGTGTTATCCTCATCATTTTTTATGGGATATCAAAAATACGAACCAAATTGATAAATTATACGAAACAACCGTTATTCTCCAAAAGTTTAAGCTGTTAGAGAACGGCGTTTATATATTTTATATTCAACACAAACTCATAAGAATTGCTATCCTTGGGTATAAGACTTTCCGTGATGACATCTCTCTATTCCCCCAAGCAAAAAGAACTAACATTTTCCGCTATATTATTCGCCTAACAGGCAAAAACAAAAGGAAAGAAAAAGAAAGAGATATCACAAACCTCATCAACAAAAATGACGCTTGGAGCAATTTTACTTGCCAAAGAGAAAACAGCTTTTACAAATTTCTCTCCTTCTCCGAACCACTAAGACAAACAAAGCGTGCATAAGTTAGATCGACCGATAATAAAACAAAAGAAAAGAGTGATTATACAACCCATCTGCAACTCTTCGTGCATTAAGTAGTACCTTCGAGGAAATGCTCGACATGGATACGTTGATAAAGTTTGCACCAGCTTCTGTTGCAATAGCTTTAGCAAGCATGGTCTTTCCAGTACCAGGTGGACCAAATAGCAATATTCCCTTGCACGGCTGCGAAACAAAGAAAATTTACGATGGTGAGGCAACGAAACAGAAGTTTGTCCATATATGGTAGTGCAAATGACTGGGTTATTTATGCCTAGTTATAAATTAGGCTTCACTATTAAGTTTGGAAATGATAATTATAAATTGGCAACTACAAGGGAAAACTCTAGCCTTTAATAACATTTCGCAATTGTTCAGGTCCACTAGTGCTTGCTTATAATGCAAAACTAGCAAAATCAATATTGCCTTTAATGTACAAAATCATAAAAACACCCTATGGAAAGTGCTTAATTTAGAAGCAACAACATAAATTTACAGGTTTATTTTACAGATTATTCAGCTGTATGTTCCGTTTATAAGAAAATCTAAGCAAAGAAAGGAACGCTTAGGGCCTGTTTGTTTCCACGTAAGTAGACTTTGGATTGAAGTGGATTTTGGGTTGAACTAGAGTTCGGGTGAAAACTACTTCACTTTCGCTGTTTGTTTTGATAGCTGTGGAAGTGAAGTTCTGCCGGTTCTGCTGATTGTTTAGCAGGAAGTGAATTACGTAAAAAGTGCAGTTCTCCACTTCCTCTATTTGTTTCACCAAAAATTGTTCAATCCCCACACCGTTGGTAAACTTACCTCCCACATGACATTATTATCTCTTTTGTAACTTAATAAATAATAAATTATAATATAATAAATAAAAAATAATATAATTATATTAATTTTTTATATATAAATTATAATAATGTAATAAATAAAATCCTGAATTACAGAATTATTAATATTTAACAAATTAATTTTCATCGTACTTTAAACGTGCAAATTAAATAAAAGATATATTAAAACATAATTAACCAAACTTCATGATATTTTAAACATGCAATTTAAATAAAAAATTAATTACTACCACAATTAAATATATTTGAATAAAATATAACTAGCATTACCATAATTAAGTTCTACCCTAAATATTTAATTATTTTTTTCTCCCTCACTCCACTTCACCGAAATTGACTTCGCCCAATGGTGGGGTGGAGTCAATTTCAGTGTTTTAGATGAAATGGACATTCGACCGTAATAATATTACGATGAACCAAATAGCGGAAGTGATCCACTTCCACCGAAAATCACTTCCTCCCTCTCCACTTACGGTAAAACAAACAGGCCCTAAAGGACTTATCTGAGAACAAAACTTTGAATAACAAAATCTATACAGAAATAGATATATTGCCATTTGGGTGCATGCAAATTGTTGCATTATGCCGAAAACCGTACCTTTGTCAACTGTCCTTTGCAGAACAGCTCCGGCCTTTGTAGAGGAAGCATCACCAATTCCTTCAATGTGTCCTTTACATTCTCTAAGGCCCCAATATCATCAAAATTGACCCCAATATCATTGGGTGAAATAACATCAACCAGAAGTCTTTTCTCGAATTCATTCTCAGGGATCACGTCCTAAAAAAGCTCAAAATGAAAATAATACAAAAAAAAGAAGTCAAAATCATCATGTGTGACTCACTCGATGCAATGCTAATATTTATACACACACACACACCCCTATTTATTTGCATTCACAGAGAGAGAGAGAGAGAGAGAGAGAGAGAGAGAGAGAGAGAGAGAGAGAGAGAGACCTTGAGCGACTTTTTCGAATTCTTTGTATCACTTTGCATGCACTCGAACATATCGAGCCCATGCTTGAGGCTGCGAATCATGGTTATGGCCATTATTTAGCATTTAGATATGAAAAAGTTAATGGCCTTATGTTATTCAATAAAATACCACATAAACTCTATCGATAATGTCATTACCTGTCACTGGAAATAAGGAGTTTAGCATTCTCACTGGATGCTTCAACATTGTTGTGTTTAAGGTGATGAGTAAGAGCGAACCCAACAATTTTGTCCACATCTAGAAAAAGGAAAAAAAAAAAAAAAAAAAAAAAAAAACAGAGACCAGGAAAGAAAATATGATCCCAGTACCTTTATATATACAAGAAAAAGAAGCCACATTTAAATTACTCACTTTCATTAGGTAGGGCTTGGTCCTTCACGGATATTGCTTCAAGATCATCACAGTCCATTCCATTGCGATTTAGAAACTGTGTAATGTGTAAAGATCTAAGCATTTTAACACGATGAAAGATGATAATACTCACGAGAACATAATTTGAAAAAGGAAACTTAGGGAACAACAAAACTACAGAAGAGAAAAACCTCGTTGGCATACAAACAAAAGCAGTTATGTAGGAATCCAAAGGAAAAAGGGAAAATAAATAATAACGGTTTTCGGGAGGCAAAGTTGTTAATTTGAACGTAACTATAACGACCCTACCCCCTAACAATAATAACTCCCAAACCACCAGCCCAAAATGCTTGTCCAGTTATTATTGCTAGCATGTGGCCTCATATATTCCCAATCTAAATCCCTTTTTGACATTACAGACTCCCCCTGTTTAGACTCTGGCGTCCTCGTTAGGTCCAAATCAGATCACAGATACAGATCAAAATTTCTAGGCAGTGTGAGATTCTAGAGGTGATTCCTGCGGGTTCAAGGTGGCTCCCACCAAACCCGTGGTGTAGCACTTTGCCCCACATAGCACTTAGCTCTCACACTTCCGGCTGGTATTCGTCTCTGATACCAATTGTGACGACCCGACCTACTAGCAATAATAACTCATTGGGACTAGCCGAAAGTGTTAGATCTAAGTGCTATGCAGGGCAAAGAGCTACACCAGGGGTTTGGTGGAAGCCACCTCCTGAACCCATATGAGCCACCTCTAGAATCTCACATCATCTGGTAATTTTGGTTTATGCCTATGACTGTGATTGACTTTGTCTATGATTTGGGAATCCACCCTAATAATAAAAATTGAGCATAAGTATTTTGGGCCGATGGTTTGGACCCAATTAGTTATTATTGCTAGGTCAGGTCGTTACAGAATCTTGCATGTCAACATTAGACAATAAAAGGTATATTTAGGTTTTATGCTGATCGAAGCTTAAAATTAAAACTACGAGAACGAATAGTATAAAAAAACATATTGTAACAAGAAAGTCGCAAACAGTAGGTCATAAATTGAGGATTTAAATTTTTCTAAGGTATCCTCTAAAGTTTCATGCATGAGTCGACAGTTAAACAGAAGGCTAACCAAAGAACTACGATGATCTAAGCATTAGTGAAGACAATCTTAGATATTGAAGATTAGAAGTATTAAAGAGAGCATTCTTCCACCGACCAAATGAGGTGACTAGTCGAGCGGCGTATGAAGTAGCAAGTCAAGAGAAAATACTTAGCAGGTTAGAAAAACAGGGAATTGCAACCAAACCATAGCCATAGATAAATTGCAAACACCCGACCCATTGGTTTGCGCATCAATTTCCTAGAATTTGGGTTAAAGGAAAAGGAAGTGGAAGAAACCAAGGACAAATATGCCATTTCGACATATCCACCACACAGCCATCTGCTCCAATGCCAAAACTAATAAAACTTTCTATTTGTGTTTTTCTCTACATTTGCCATACCATAACTCGGAGCACAGCCGATCCAAACAAATATCTAAACTAGAGATATTATCAACGAAAAAAAAAAACATACTAATGAAGACGGAAATGACTATAACAATCACAATAGCAAGACCTACTCTTTTTGTGTTTGTTTTGCTTCACTCTCATTCACTTTTACATTTTTTTGGGGCAATTGCTTATATACCCCTAAAAAGTTTCCGACTTTATTATTTACCCCTCTTAGAAGGCTAATATAAAAAACACCCTTTTAACGTTCCAAGTTCTTTCAAATAAACCCCCAGAGTTAAATTCTATTAGTGAACTGTTAGCAACCGTCGTTATCTATGTGAAATTACTATTTTGCCTTTTTAATTATACCCTTTTACCGCCACCAACTTTTCTTATTTGCCCTTAAATTAGGGGCAAAAGAAGTATTTAAATTTTTTGCCTTTTCAAATATACCCTTCTACCATCACCAACTTTTCTTATTTACCATCAAGTTACAGAGGCAAAATAGGTTTTTTTTTTTTTTTTTAACTCAGGAAAAAATTTAACCCGGATTTAACCCGAGATAACTAAGCGGATACTAACAACGAGGTTATTTTTGAATATCGGACAAATATACGAAGGGTATATTTGAAATTTTAAAAAAATGTACGGGCAAGTAAGATATTTCTAAAGTATTGAGGGGTATATAGGATATCATCTCTTTTTTTAAAATGTCACATTTATTCAAAAGTGAGCAAAAACTGCCAAAATAATCCTCGTAGGCCTCAGTAAAAACTGAAACTGTGCAAGTACTGAGATGACTAAAAACATAAAAAGAACTTGATTTTTTACTATTGATGGTTAAGGAAGGTTAACCGAAAGAAGAATAATTGACCATACACTGTTTCAGATAACCAAATTATTTGCAACTTACAGTGCGGATAACGCCAACATTGGCCTTGGCTTTAAGGGTTTCCACATCACGATCCAACTGCTGTTTCCAACTTTGGAGTTGGGCTTCATCCTGCCAAATATTCTATTGTTTCACAAACTACTTCGAATAAGATAACAAGCAAATTGTAAAGAAGGCAAAAAAGGCAGATATTTGCCTGCGGAAGGTCTATAGATATCTTATTAGGAAAGAGTTTAGTAAGCTGCTTCATTGACTTGGGCAATTCTTTGCTCCTCTCATGTATCCTCCCATAAAGGTTGTCCTACAGAAATAAGAATGTTATTTATATAAATGAATAAGCTGCAGAAAAAATGGCGGGAAAATTGCTCCTACATACTGTTAAGGAAATTTAATCGCATACATCAGGATTACATCCATGGAGTTCCAATCACTTTGAGCTTAAAAGAACGTCAATGTTCAAATTAAAGGAATTGAGAACCTCAAAGCAACAAAGAGACCTGATTCTTATTGAAGATGTATGCATAAATACACTTTCTGATCAATCTTAGCAGATAATGGCTCAAAACAAAAAGCTAGCGCCGCTGCAAAATCATCTGTTAATTTGAAATGGGTGAAATGCAGATCTTATCATTTTGTACCGAACTAAATGAAAAAGATTCAGGATTTATCACTATAATAATAGTTGGGCCTTTCATTTGTTTTAATCTTCAATAAAAGTTTACAATCCCCCAAAAAAAGGACATGCCGCATATGCAATGGCCGAGCAATACAACCAGAAAGAACTAAAACACAAAAGATCAGTGCTGAATTTTGAACAGGTATATTTAATTGTTACCGGGAAAGCGAAGTCAAACAACGACTGGCTGCTTGAAAATTTTGTGAAGAGAAGGCTTCCATTATTTGACTGTGAGTATAGCCACAACATGAAATTAACAACATTTTAGATAAAATTAAAGCTTATCCCTACCATAATCATTAAGCAAACAAATATTTAAGAGACATTTATATGCCCCTTATAGTTGTCTGCTTTACGTAAACATCCCTGCAAAATTTGAATAGCATGTTGCCATTTAGAAATGAAGTATCTTAAATATACACCCTTGTACTCACAAAAAACCCCTCAGCAAAAAACTTCTATTGAAACAAAAACCAAACAATTCACCATAAATTGGATAACTCTAAAACAGAGGATAATAGTATTTTTGCAAGAAACAGCATTTGTCGAGGGGCATCAATAAAGATTAAACATTTTACAGGGATATATAAGTGAATAGATGATTTGCGGTGATATATGTACGATCCAATATAGTAAATAAGCAACACGGCACCATGAAAGTGTACCTTCTCTTTGCTGTTGTCGGCCTGTGTGTAAGAACCTATGACAAGAACACCTGGAGGTAGCAGATCAAACTTAGTCTTCAGTGTCACATATGATTCTGTACTTCCAGAGCCAAATCTCTCAATGTCCTTCAGTAAAATAATCAAAGGACCAGTTTTACTCCCTTCTATGACAACCTGGAAAACACAGTGCGTAATATAAGCATTTTAGAAAAGTACAGCTAACTATATTGCTATCTATTAAATTATACGAAACAACTGTTATTTTCCAAAAGCTTAAGATTTTACAGAACGATATTTTTAATATTTACATTCAACACTCCAACTCACATCTGGGCTCAAGACTTTTTGATAGGCCCAAGACGTGAACTTGAATTATATGAAAGGAAATTAAATGAAGTTAGGAGCCTAATGGGACTTGAACTCAAGACTTCTTATTCTGATACAATTGTAAATTATATGAAACAACCGTTATTCTCCGGAAGATTAAACTTCCAAAGAATGGTGTTTTTAATATTTATATTCAACAACCAAACCTGCCAGTCGAACCAACCAAATCAAAATCCGCATACAAAAATTCAGTACAGTGCAAATAAGTTGCATGTCTATGTATTCTAAGATTACATATTTTTCTTTTCATTCAGAAGATAAACTATTCAAATATTGGACCACCGATTGGATTAGTTCAACACTAAAGGCCCCGTCTGAATGTTGGAACAAGTTACTCAGTAATGACTAATATGTTATGTGAAATTTTCTTTTGTGATTACAACCTCGGATATTGGTTTTTAGCCATTGTGTAAGCTTAGTAGTTTCAGCTTTTCAGGGTAGTAAGGTCTACCAATTATCATCATATTCCAAGGTCTAGATATGGTATATTTTATTATGAGGAAGTAGACATCTTCTAATATTCACCATCAACAAATTATGACATGCTCCTCAAGTGAACAAAATGATATCCTCGAGAAGACACTATTGCATCCAAAGTCCGAAAAATTTACACACTGCCAAATTGTGCATCACAAGGGTTTTCTTCTGTGATTACTACCTAGGAGGTTGATTATTAGCGAACATGAAATCTTAATCATTTCAACTTTCAGGATTAGTAAGCTCCACCTACAAGCTGATTTATCATCTTCAAAGAAAAAGGACTACGAGGCTGTACCTATCATTTCGTACTCCGCAATAGACAAATACCACAGGCTGCTTGAGTACCCAAAAAAGATGTTCTAAGCAAGATATTTATACATCCTAACAGGCCATATATGGTTTGAGATTCAATTGTTACATCGCCTAACTAAAGCAGGAGAAGCAGGAGAAGAACATAATGCACCTCTAACAACTCGCTGATAGCCAGCTTTTCGGCTTCATTTCCCACTCCAGAAAGGTCAGGGCGAAGTGTATCAGCTGAGAAGGCAAAAAGGGAATTAATAGAACGCACAGAAGGCAATGTGCAAATACTAGTGAGAAGAAGTATTAAACAAAAATGAGACATGGAGTTGTGAATCACCGCAGCAGAAGTAACCGTGATCTCCCTCGCATAAACCGCCAAGGTCATTACCCTCTGGGATTTTCTTATCAAATCGCACTCCAACTTTATAGCCATTTCCTTCGAAGGCAAGAAGAACTTTGCCTCGATAACCATAATCAGGGCCCCTGAAATTTATTGAAATAATTAATTAACCTAGAAATGACCAGAATATGATTCTAACACTTTTTAAAAGAGAGAGAGAGAGAGAGAGAGAGAGAGAGAGAGAGAGAGAGAGAGAGAGAGAGACAGCTGACAAACATGTATTTCAGGAACTTTATTTGTCGATAGATTAAAAATGCTATCTAAAAGAATGCTTTTGTGATGAAACCATTGTAAGCAAAAATTACCAATTTTTTTCACACAATCTTCATCAATCATTTATTATCATGTTTTACGTACATAATAATGTATGGCACAAGATACTTTCAAGGTTGAACAATACTAATTGGCAAACCCCCCCCCCCCCCCCCCCCCCAATAATCGTAATGGCACCAAGAGTACCAAAGAATTGTGTCGTCCCAAGTAAAATAAGTTGAACAAATTACTAATTTGGAAAAAACAAATAAAAACAATGGTTGGATCTGAAAACAACCGAAAGAGAGAAAACAAGAAGTGAGAAATAAAGAGCAAAAAAAATTAAGTTACTAGAGGAAAGAAAAACATATAGTTACTACAGGAGCAGATAGAAGCGAGCGAGACACATTGAGACCCTCAAACAGAAAATTAAAGGCTGTCAACATAAACATACATGGAGACCCTCAAACAGAAAACTAAGTCACCGAATGTTGCAGTCAAATATACCTCTGGTTTGCAGCAAAAGGAATACTTGCTGGAATTGCACCTACATACTTCACCCTATCGCCTTTGTAACACAATACAATCATTCAGTCAGTCGAAAGCTATGATAGAAGACGATGAACAGATTATAAAAGAAAAACCAAGTGGAAGATGAATAGATTATAAAGAAAAATTTTTGGTTTTTCATACTGCTGTAAAATATCAAAACTGCACAAGCACATGTGCAAAGTTGGTATTTCTTCATATACCCTGAAAACCTTTTTTATTTGCACATGACCTTGCTAGGGGTACCAAAACTAAGGATTTAAGTGCCCATCGATACGAGCCGTATCCACCGTGCTGTATCGTACCAATAAGATACTGACACGTTACAGCCCTCATGCCGATGGCAAAGCTCAAGAATTTAAGTGTAGTGGCACGGAGTCGTGTTGAAAACTTGCCGGCGCAGTGCGTGCCGAACAATGCCGATGAGTGCCGGTCAAAAAAAATACATGTGTGCCGACACATAATGGCATGAAATATTTATTTTTTTTAGCAACAAAATTTTTTAATTGCCTATTATAAATCCTTATCAAATCTTTTGAACTTTATTGAGAAAATTACTTAGTAATTTAAAGAAAAGAGGGTTTTGAGCTGTGCCATCGGTACGAGAGTTGTATCGAACCGGTATCTTTTTGGCACGATACCGCACGGTGGATACGGACCATGTCGGCGGATACTTAAATCCTTGGCACAGCACAAAATCCTCTTTTCTTTAAATTAGTAAGTAATTTCCTTAATAAAGTTCAATTAGAAAATTTTGTTGCTAAAGAAAATAAATATTTCACGCAATTATGTGTCAGCACAGATATATTTTTTGTAACCAGCACTCATCAGCGCAGCCAAGCACGCACCGTGCCGCACCATGCTTGCAACTTTTCAGTATGACCCTGTGCTATAACACTTAAATCTTTGATCAGAACAACAACAAATTCCACATATATATACTTGGCAGGGCATGAATACAAAGAAGTATGATTTAAAGGAACATAGTTAAATACCAACTTATATATGCAAAAAAAAAACCAAGAATTTTCACATTGAAAATAGAAAGTAATATAATAATATGGGAAAATTGTTAGCACCTTCTTTGAATGTGTGATTCTTTGTCGACAGTGCCTTTGGCAAAGATTGTGAATTTGAAGTAGATTGGCTTAGTACATCAGCCTCCGTATTTGAAATTGGCCGGTTTACACGTACACCATCAACCATGACACATCGATACTTAGTAACACTTCTGGTTATATCGGCCTTCCCACCTCCCTTTAGAGATTCTGGGTCTTTTGAAGAAGACACCTAAACAATTTTTTGATTCAATGTATTTAACTTGTAAAAATTTAGTGGGTGTTTGGCCTAACTTTCGAAAAGTGATTTTGGGCCCAAAAGTGATTTTCGATTCAATAGAGCGTTTGGCAACATCATTTTCAAAATCTGATTCTGATTTTTAAAATCAGTTTTCTAATTTTCAATGCCGAAAATTAGAAACAGCTCAAATCTGTTTCTTGAAATTTGATTCTGATTTTGGACTCAAACTTTAAATTAAATTTTATTTTAAATTTAAATTTTAAATTTAAATTTAATATTTTATAATTAATTTTTTAAATTTCCAATTTTAACTTTTAAATTTTAATTTTCAAATTTTCAAATTTAAATATTAAATTTTAATTTAAAATTTAAAATTTTAAATTTTAAATTTCAAGTCTCAAATTTTAAATTTCAAAATTTAAGATAAAATTTAAATTTTGAAAATTTAAATTTTGAAAATTTAAATTTTGAAAATTTAAAATTTAAAACTTTAAGTTTAAATTTTCAAATTACAAATTTTAAATTTTAATTTTGAATTTTAAATTTTAAATTTTAAATTTTAATTTCAATTTTAAAATTTAAAATTTCAAATTTCTTTTCAAATTTTAATTTCAAATTTTAAATTCCAAATTTAGATTTTAAATTTGTAATTGAAAATATAAATTTTCAATTTTCAAATTTATATTTTAAACTAAAATATCAAATTTTAAATTTTTGTGCAAATTTTAAATTTAAATTTAAATTCAAAATTTAAATTTAAATTTAAATTTGTTTTAAAATAAAATTTAGTAAAAAATTATTATTTATAAAAGCAATAAAATTTTGCCTACCAACTTTACAATATAACTTCAGAAAAACGGCTTTCAATTTAAATTCAGCCAAACGCTCTATAAATTTTAACCAAAATCAATTATGCAGAAATCACTTTTTCGGAATCTAAGCCAAACGGGCCCTTAAACAACTGGCAGTTTCCAACCGCATGTTTAAGGTAAAGACATTGATAAGCAAGGCAAGAAGATAGCAACACCAAATCCAAAAGGTTTGAGTTGATTACATATTTAAGTTGTTGAAATTTCACACTTATTTGAATTACATCCTGAGAACTTCAGTTTTAACAATTTTGTCCCTAAAGTTTATCCCGCGGACAGCGTAACAACTAAGCCTTCTGTAAAATTACCATCTAAAAGAAACCATGTCAGCAAGTCCAGTAATTTTGACTGCCTAAAAAACATCGTGTGAACAAACTATAACAATAATGCTGACAAGGAGCCTTTTTCTGAGGCGATAGACTAGTAGGACTGAATTGTTATACAGGACAAACTTCAGGGACTAAATTCCTAACTTGAAACCCTAAGGTTCAAAGTTCATGTAACCCTGTGACCCAAATACTGGAACACGAGGGGAACTCACACTAGGTAGCGGAAGAGAATCAACTATGAGGAATCTAGCACCAAAATGCTTCGCAAGAGCCTTGATCAAAATCTCCTGGTAGGTTTCAGATCCTAGATGAGAGTTGGAGAAACAAATATTAGAACAGGTAGTACATAGATTAGTTTAAGCATTAAGCACTGAATATTCAGTGAAAAAGTAATAATACCAAAAATTTAAGTGCTATGTCACGGGATTGTACCATAAACTTTCCGGCATGGCACGGCACGGTGCCAATGTGTGCCGGTTATAAAAAATACGTGTGCCGACACATAATGGCATGAAATATTTATTTTTTTTTAGAAACAAAATTTTTTAATTGCTTATTATATATCTTTATCAATTTTTTTGAACTTTATTAAGAAAATTACTTACTAATTTTTAAAAAAATAAAGTTTTGAGCTATGCCATCGACACGGGGTTGTATCGTGTCGGTATCTTGTTGGCACGATACGGCACAGTAGATACGGCCCGTACCGATGAGCATTTAAATCTTTAAATAATAAAATACCTGCAGGGCCAGATAATAAAATTCTCTTGTTCATGGATGAAATGTTTGTAGTGTATTTTGCAAAGTCCTTGCGCTCCAAGTGAATATGTGCACATGACAGAAGTGCATCTTTCGTGCTTTCACTGCAAATGATTAAAAAATATAGAGAGAGGAACAAGGAAATCATACAAAGGATTGTTAGAAAAAAAAAAAAAAAAAATGGAAAAGAGGAATTGGTGTTTTAGCTGAGATTAATCGCGCATGGGTAAGTACACACATAAAATATACATGGTAGCAATATAAGGAAAACTATGATGACATAGTTCTAGTAATGAAATAGGGAAAAAAAAAAAAAAATGACAGAATAATCAAGTAGTGTCGATAGATCATAACATGAAGAAGCAAATTTGATTGAATTTCTAATATTGACAATCTTATGGATATTAATGCATTGTGAAGACAAGCATCGAATCAGATCAATCAGATTAAGCATCCATTGTCTCCTAGTGTGACTGCATAAAATAGTATAATGAGCAAAAATTTCATAAAAAATGCTGACAAATCACGCTAGTGAACCCAATAAAAGGCTTTAAACCTGTTATTGTCTCAGCAAGGGGGCACTAGATGCGAATTATTTGGAAATAATGGTAAATGTCCGAATCTTTCCTTAAGTGGCTTTTTTCAAAACTAACCATCAATCATGTGGCTGCAAGGCCAAGACCGTCACCATTGCAACAAGCAATGGTGCCGTGCGAAATAGAACCAATAAAATCATAAATACGGAAAAACCTAAACAAATTAGTCAAAGATCTGGCATCTGCTTCTGATCAGCTCTATGTCCAATGAAACGACAAAGCAAAACCACCACTGCTTGAGGCAATGGCTCCCTGAAAAGGTCCACCAAAGCTCTACCCCGCAAGCAAGGAGAAAAAAAGAGGAAAATTTTAGGCCTTGTTTCGTTGCAATGCTGTTATTTATAATTTTTTTACTGAAATTCTGTGCAATTGTGATGGATGGCAGATTCTCCGATATCTAAAGATAAAAAGTTTTGTTAAGACGTCATTCCGCATCGAGTGTGCATTGCAAGTTAACAAATGAAAATAAGAATATGAAAGCCCGCCTGTTGGCATTAAATGACAATAACTTCGAGTTCAGGAAAAACGAAAAAACAGAAGCGGATCGAGAGGAGGCCTTGGACAGGACGACTATTTCACACCCTCTTCATTTTACAATGAGTACCATATAGCATTGGCTTAACTACATCTTTCTAGGTTGAAAAGGGTTGATTTAGAAAGCTCACTAAGGCACCCCATGATGTGATGAGGTCAGCTGCAACCAGGCTCTATCATGTTGATTATAAAAGCTAAGGGGGTGTTTGGTTCCGCAGAAAATCGTTGAAAACTATTTTCTAGGGAAAAAGTTTACCATGAAAAATACTCTCTCCATAGTTTTCATTTTCCAAAAAAAAAATCCGGAAAACGAAAAGTAGACATTTCCATGAAATCTGGAAAGAACTTTTCCACGAAAAACAATTTGTCCTTGGAACCAAACATACGGAAAATACTTTTCCAGCCAGAAATCAGTTGTCTGGGATTCTTTCAGGGGAACCAAACACCCCTCAAAGGAAAATTAGAATGTAATTTAATAGCTAGTACAACTATGAAAATATACTAGGAAAGAGGGATATGGCTATTGCACACAACTGAATCCTCTAAAATTCGAACAAGCAGGTAAAAGAATATTAATATACAAATCTATAGAGGTTTCTCAGAAAATCCTCTGGGATTATCAGCATATTATTCCACGAAAGGGCATTGCTCTAGATTGACTTAGAATTGGGAAGAAGGACGGTACCATCTATACATACTAAATTACAAAACAACGAAGCACGATACAAATACACAGCCAAATTAGGAAGAATATGCCAAAAAAATCATGCCGAATATAGGCTTTTCAAGTTGTGATTGGAAAGACTCACCTTAGATAGTAGGGAAAATTTTCAAGAGAAACTTCAATATCATTTGCACTAATGATGCCTCGTCGCAATCCCTCCTTATAAGCTTCGGATGCACTTGCAGGTAAAGCTGATGACGAATCAACCTCACTAGCAGCTGATCCTCTAATCTTCATGATTAGTGAACTTCTCTTATTAGCTCTAGCAGAAACTTTCCTAATTTTTCCATCACGAGAAGAACCAGGTCCCGTAACATTAGGCTGACTAATATTAGCAGGAGGTACTTCAGTGTTTCCATTATTTTCAGTTTCATCCTTCCCTTTCTCAGAATTCTGATCATGGTCCGAGATGTAGCCTTCGGATTTGTCACAATTCTCCCCACTTACTGCAGGGGAAGAAGCCGTTGGGCCCTTCAGATGATCAAAAAGAGTTGCTATAATCTTTGCTCCAGTAAAACCAGTAGGCTCTCCTGTTCCATCTTCTGAATCAATCCTATCAATAGCGACACTCTGTGAATTCGAATTGCCAAGAGAAGAGTGTGACGCTAGTTTATTTACTTTGCCATTTGTAAGCAACTGAAAAATCTGCCAGCAAATTAAGGAAATGTTCCTGATGAATAAAATAACTAGAATAATGTAGATATGTACATCTGAAACATTATCTACTAGATTATATATCCTTGTCAAGAATTGCCCATGCCGGCATGTAGGGCCGTGCCTGCACCGTATCGACAAAATGGATTTTTTACATCTTTTTTCGAATCTTTTTGAGTTTTTTTTTTAAGTGTTTTCATACTGAAAATATGCAAGCTCGTAAATTCACTAACATTTGTAGCAATTACTAAGTTACATTGCATTATAAGATCAACTTTTAGTGAAAAAAATACAAATAAAAAGATTTCCTCCAATTTCTTTTATCATTTTAGATATAGTGATTTTATCCATAGTAGGATTTCCCAATAATTTTTAATTCAATTATGACTTTGGTTTTGGTTTCATACATATACTTCCATAATATATATAAATTATTTGTCCTTTAGTTACTAAGATGATTATGACTCTAATTCTTCCTTAATTACGTGAGATATAATACATAAACCATTTCTATAGCCTTCAAATATTTGGAATATTTTTGTAAGAAACCATGTACTTTCAAGGGGTACAAACTACAAACAAGGATTAAAGTGCCGTGGCATGGGAGCGTGCCGATGGTTGTTTGGCATGGCACGGCATAGGCACGCCTCCGTGTCAACACGTGGCACGCTTGTATGCCGATGGATATGCATGACCTACCAGTGGCACGTTCTGGTACTTTTTTTGTTCCTAATAAACTTTTATAATATTATTTTGAAAGATTTAGTCACATAATTATAAATATTGGATATATATATATATATAGAGCTTACTATACTTACGAATTAATATAGTGGTAAGCTTTTTTATATGTAAAAAACAACTATACTTCATAGAGAATAGAAATTAAAATACAATAATAAAATTCACAAGTACAATAGTTATTTAAATTTACATATTTATAGAAATATGACCACTTAGTTCCACATAGAAAATTATATTTTTTCTCAAAATTTTTCAAGATCAATATATTGATTAGACAAGAGATCATATAATAACTAGAGCAACGAGAATAAAATCGCAATTACAAAGATAATTTTTTTATTTTTGATTTTTTTAAAAAATATTTATTAAAACTTTGAAGAAAATAATTTTTTTGAAAATTTTTAGAAAATTGTGAGAATTGATTAACTTTTAAAATTATTTGATTTTATCTTTCTTTTCTTGGAATTTAAAAAAATTATAAAATACAAAATTAAAGAAATATTTTTTTTCAAAATTTTAATGAACATTTGCAATATTGATTCATATTGAGTCAACGAGAGACCGCATGATAATTATATTAACTATAATAAGACCACAATTGTTTCAATAATTCCTTTCCATTTGAATTTTTAAAAAATATTTATTAAACATTTGAAAAAGATCATTTTTTATTAAATTTTTTAAGAAAAATGGTTAGATCTATACATAAAAATTTAGCAATAAATTATATGACAAATAAATTAAAAAAAATTAAGTATCAACTGATTTAATGTAGCTTTTAATTTTATCAGTATTTTAGATCTTCTAAATCTAAAAATAAAATTTTCAAAATTAAAAATATTTTTGTCGCAAATCTCATATAAAATACTAGAGCTATCCAAAAGAAAAGAAAAAACCACAAAAAAAAAAAACAGGTGAAGGCACAAAGGCCCACCAAAAGAAAAAAAAAAAACACGAGAGAGAGAGAGAGAGAGAGAGAGAGAGAGAGAGAGCACCAAAAGAAAAGAAAAATCACTAAAAAAAAAAAAAAATCGGGCGAGGGCACAAAGGCCCACCAAAAAAAAAACCAACAAAAGAAAAAAAAAAAAAAAAACCACGGCATAAAGAGAGGGGGAGGAGAGTAGGGACGCACAAAGAAAAAAAAGGAAACGGTATGGTACACGTGCCGCGATATCCTTGTGGGTAGTCACGCTGGGGTCCTACGGGACCCCCCTGTACCGTGCCCCTATATAAGGGGCACAATACTTGCCACAAGGCGGCACTTGAAACCGAGGGTACAAATGAAAATTCATATTTTATTGAAGTATATACTAAGTAGATAATTTTTGCGGGAATATATATATTTAAAATACCCTACATGCAGGGAAAGGCTAAGGATGGAAAGAAGAAAAAAAGCAAGCTAAAACAGAAAAGGATACATAAGCATGCTTTCCAGAAGAGCCAAAACTGACTTCGTCCCCTCCTGTGACAATAACGCTCGAGTTTCTATTAATGGTCTTCCCGTTTACTTGGACAAAACCGTTTTTACCAACTCTTTCAACTAAGGCAACTGGTGCACCTTCACACTGAAATATAAGCAAAGGTAGTTCATTATTAAGATAAATGAATTACACAGTACCCGACAGCTTAGATTTGGGACAGTACCCAACCGCTTAGATTTGGGACCCGTCCGACCAGGCTGGCGCTATTGTAGAAACACTGCCGAGTAATGCTATTTTGAAAAACCATTAGCAGTTTTTTCATCTATATCCTCACCAATAGCTTCTCTTCGCAGCAAAAGCAAAAACTCCAAATTAAAGCTCTTGCTTTTGAGCTTCATAAGCTCATTTTAGCTTCTTGCCACAGCAAAATCTCTAGACTTTTCATGTGCCAAATGCCCAATGTTAGAAACAGAGACAAAAACCAAGAACAAACCTGAATACGCCTCAGCTTACAAAGAATTTTGCAAACAGGCAGGTCCTTCAAGCACAAATTGCAGGTCTTATTTTGACCGATAGTGAATGGAGAACCAGCGATAACAATATGAGGGTTCTGCAAATTATGAAAAATAAATAAATAAATAAATAAAAACTCATAACTACATTTTACAAGATAAGCATCCTGCCGCTATGTTAAAACCAACTTTCATGGGAAAAAGAATCAATCTTCCTGAAACAGACGGCACACCCTCATACGATCACAAACGTGTAGAAACTAGCCTCGTTTTCTCAATGGTAGCTTCCATTATATACCGTAGAAAAAAAATCCTATGGTAAAGATATTTATAGTTATTATCCACATACCATGTCAAGATTCACAATTTTTAACAAACATGTACCTAGACTCAACAAAATTTGGATTCTCCCCAGCCATATACTTGGATAAATCTGCTAAATAATATCAACGAAAATTGAAAATTCAATGTTCTAGAAAGGAGAAAGCAATATGCGGCTGGCTAAAGAACATTGTACCACCACCTATCCAGAAGACTGGTGCCATACACAGGTGCATATGTGGTCTACATGAGATACAATAGAACTAAATTAAATATAGCAATTACAAAAAAATATGTGATAAATAAGAACATTATAGAGATCGGACAGTCGGTCAGTCGGACAGTTGGCCATTATAGAGATCATGTCAAGTTTTGTTAAACTTATCTTACAAAAAGTATTTTGAGGATGAAACATGACTACTAAACTATTTAAAAAGATTTATAGGTCATATATATGATATATAAAAGCATATGACTAGCTAATTTTATATTTCCTTATATATAGTCAAAATATATGATAATAGGCGCTTGCTCACGTACTCACATGGAGCCTGAGCCATATACAAGTGTAATCTATGCGGGGCAGTGGAGCAACCGCATTAGCGTGCGGCCGAATATACAGGCCTATGCATGGCTCTTTTACGTAGTTATAAAGACTCACATTTAGGCTATACAGAATGAAACCGAGTGGAGGGCATTAGAAGCATGTAATTAATCTCTCTCCTTCTCAGAAGATGTGTATGCGCCAAAGAACATTCAACGCGCATATTTGCCGCAAATTTAAGATACTGTCAACTGAGTGCCGAGCACTAAATCTTTTTGTCGTGATCTCATAAAGAATGTTCTTATAATATAACATGCAGAGTACCAAAGCAACACAAAATTACAAGGCGTGCACGCTCAACAAAAGTGAAAAAGATAAGATGGAATCTTCCACCATCCACCAACCTGCGAGCACTGCGAGATAAGCTTTGCCCACGAAGTCTGTGGCTTCTCTTTCTTACCGCACTTCTGTGGGAGCTCGGATGGCGGCAACTGCTCTTTCTGCTCTTCTGTCTTCTTTTCTAATTGGTCTAAAATAACAAAAGATAAGAAAATCCGACAAAAGAAAACCTACATGCAGCGAAATCAAAGGCTAAACCCTGCAGTTTAGCTCATTCCTCAATTACCCGCCCATCATCAAGAATCGCATCAATCCCAACACTGCATTTGGTCTCACGTAGGCCCGAAAATTAGGATTGATAGTTTGAATTCGGAAGCGGAATTGAGTCGGCATATTTGACCATCTAATCTAATTTGCACCTTAAATACCAGATCTCCATCATTACTAGAGCTACCAAAATTGACGAATTATCGAAAATGTTAATTCAAGTTATATGATTCCACTCTACAAAATAGACCCAAAATCATGCATCAACTCTCTTCCATAAGATTTCGCATGCTTACGAATTCAAAGATCATCATCCCAAATTTCAGAACTTGTGACAGTGATAAAGTACAATTGAGACGCAAACTAAAAAGCTAGGGTTTTTGATCCAAAGTTAGCAGATACAGAAAAGAAGAACAAGAAAAGCAAACCTTGGTTCGGTGATCCCGCTCCATCACCCGTTCTCAGAGCTTCATCTGCGGCTTTTTCCTTCGGATCGGCCGGGTCTCTCGCAATTTCCCCCAACTGCTTCGATTCCTCCTTCTACAGAGAGAAGATCAAACCCTCAAAATTCCTTGAAATAAAAATCAACACCAAAATGCAAAAATCAAAAAAAAAAAAAAAAGGGCAAAAGAATCGTCGGATCTCTCTCTCTCTCTCTCTCTCTCTCTCTCTCTCACTTTGAGACGCTTCGAGGATTGGGACGACGAGGAAGGAGGGGGGCGCTTGGAGGAGGAGGAGGAGGCGGCGGCGGCGGCGGCGGCGGCGGTGGAGCTCCGCCGCGTCTCGACCATATCGCCGATGATTGACAGGTTTTTCTCTTTTTTTTCCTTTTTTTTTTTTTTTTTTTTTTTTTTTTTGGGTTTCTTTAGCGGAAGAAGAAACGGACGGGAGGGACTACACGTTTTTTCTGATGTGGTGGGGGGGGGGAGTGCGCAGCGAGGAGAGAGCTGCAGGACAGGAAGGATTTTATATAGGCAGTCCAGTCTGTGAAGGTAAGAAAAGTTACGGACGGTAAGACTGCCCCTTTTTTTTTTTTTCTTTTTTTTTTTGAATCGTTTGCTGCCGACTAATCTTTGGATTAAATGCGGATACGTTCCACCTAAATTTTAAAATATCTCCTATGTCGTTTACATATTTATTATATATTTATTTAAAAAAATTATTTTTTTATAAAGTTTCTTCTTTTTTTTTATGTATATATAAATCATCTATCTTCCAATATTATTTTTTAGTCTCTAATTTTAAAATTATAATTTTTTATAGTACATAATGTTATAATAGGTAACGGCGCTGCACTCAATTAACTTCTTTCATCTCCAAGCAGCTGAATATAATAAATAATTTATAATACATATTGTTATAATAAACAATGACGCTACATTCGACTTATTTCATCTGCAAACAGCTGAAATATGATAGCGACGATGTTGTCGGCGGACGGTGAGATCAGTGTGATAGAATGCATATAAGATGACGTACGAAGAAGGTTTAGCGACCGCTTGGCAATTATTAGAAAGAGAAGTTAGTAACAAGTTTTCTTTACATGACTTTCTACTTCTGCATGACTAATCGAAACAAAGTATATATTAAGGTATGTTAAAAATACCATGCACACGTGATCAAAAAAATATTTCTATAATATATATGCTTGCGATCAAAAAGGTATTATTGTCAGGAATTGAAACTTTAGTAGAATAAATAGAGTATTTTAAGTTTAGAGAGATATTTAAGTTATTGCTAAAATTTAGACAGATAGAAATATTTAACGATTAATCTTTAATGGTTTTTGTAAGCTCTTAACCTTTCGACATTTTACTTTAAAATTTTCATCTTTCGATCAAAGAATATTCTTATGATCTTTTTCGTTCTGAATTAAAAAACCGCATCAATTACCATGCTTGAACCCACATTAAAACAATCAGGCAATTGACGGACGGTAATAATCGGCCCACCAGCTAAGCTAAATTAGCAGTTTTCACCTACCCTCGGGCAAATTTTTTTATCTATACCATATATAAAAATGGATAAATTTTTTTATTCTAAATAAAAAAATTCCCTACATATTATTAAAAAAATAATTAACTAACTAAAAATAAATCAGCTTGGAAAAATAAAATGAAAATAGACGTATCAAATCAATAATTGTTTAAATTCAAATAATAGATTTAAAATTAAATTTAGATCTTGAGTTTGATTATATCTGTATTAGATTGAATACACGTGAAGTGTTACTGTATTAGGCATGCGTGATTTGGTTGACTATTATAATGTAAGCCACTCTGACTGTTGGGTGAGCTGATCTATGATTGTGTTATTAAAATAGCTAGATATGATAAACAGTGGATTGTAGCTGATGGATATGATTATATATGTATGTGATAGATATCGAGCAAGAATCCCAATGATTATGTGGATATTAGGTAAATGATCGAAGGATATTATGTGAGTACGGAGTAGTGGCTACGAGATTATGTGTGTACTAAGTAAAGGCCTGAGAATATGTGAGTGAGAAAAATATTCCACTATTTACTAGTGACAAATATGGTATGGGTGTATTGCCAATGGCTAGTCTAGAAAGTGAAGATGTAGAATTGAAACAGGTGAATTGATCTGCGCGAAGTTCAGTAAGCTAGGGTGTAATGACCTGAGCCTAGTAATGTATAGATTTAGATCAAATCCTAATATATGTATGCTTTAAGACAAAGTGCCGAAAGGCTAGGATACATCATGTGAGGATACTATCTTGGATAACACTCCTTTCAAATCAGTTGGCCAGTGTGCATGTTATGTCTGCCAAGTAATTGGAGGTTAGGAGCAGAGTAGAACTAGAGAAGAAGCTACAGTTGAATAAATACAGGGGTGAGCAAAGAACTTAGCTCTCAATAACGGGGCCAGTAGGGGAAGGAGTCGGCCAAGAGCACCCAAAAGTCTCGGCTGTGGTCCACCATCCAAGCAGAGGAAGAGCGGTGACGGACAAGTGGAGCGGAGAAGAAGACGGATCAGGAAAAGGGGAGAAGGTTCCAGATGGTGGAACATGCTATTAAGGATTCAGTTCGGGCTTGGAGTGGTTCACTTGGTCCCAAGGGGGGCCCAGGTTGTAAATAAAATGGGCCCAAGCAGCCCAATTGTTTTTTTTATGCCTTTGTCAGTCTAGAGTCATAAGAACTAGTATTTGTTTTTTGGTACAAAGTTTAGAAGAATAAGAAGGCAGATGTAACAAAAAGAAAACAACTTTTGAAGAATTAAATCATTTCTTCGACTTTCTTTTTCTTTTCCATGCCCAAGCTATCTCACCCTTCCTCTTCCTTAATCACTTCTTTTCTCTATCTTTTCACCTCTCTCATCTTCCTTCTCTTATTCTCTCTTTCCTGGAATCATAACTTCTCGCTTGATGGCTGTGTATTGTGATTTAGCCAGCGTGGCTGAGTCCATCATCCTCAACGCCTTTCAAGTCTCAGAGTAATATCATCCTTGATGGTTGCATCAGGTCAGGTAAGTAACAGTGCACTTAATGATAAATGCTACGGAACATGTAGGACCAGAGAAGTTGCAGAAACTAGAAAATTTTAAAATTTTGAATTTGAATTTTGTTTCAAATTATGACTTCAAGTGAAAGGTAAGCCAATTCCGTTTGTCAGAAGCAGAATTGGGCAAAATAAAATCGCTACTTTAGAGTTTTGATAGTGTCGGAACTTGTGGTGTGGTCCATTTTTGGGTTCGGTGAGGCTAAAGTGGGAAATTTAACGAAATCAATTTTTTGCTAAAAAGCGGAAAACAGAAATTCAGAAAAAGGCACGGCATTTTATGTGTAAAATCTCGTTATTTTTGGCAGCAAGGGGACCTTACGTGGTTTTCACCTACTGTGGGGGACTTGGATGAAACACCTAATTTTCAAGCACTTATTAGCATTTTTCCCAAATCCTACTATATGCATATTAGGTTTTTTTTTTTTTTTCAACCCTAATCATATTCGGTCCCACTCTTGTCACACTCCGAGACCGCGAATTTGGTTGGTTCGGACGCGCCAATAGACCCGCCAACGGACATAACCTCTCCTGTATCCAAAAGAAAACGACAACCATCTCAATCAGTACAATGTGTATAATGAAATACATAATATCATAGTGCAATAACTAAAACTTTCAACTTTAACATACAACACAGGGAATAAAGCTGAAAGATAACTATACTAGAATGAATATTAAGTATATATTGTTTACAATTCTTTTTCTTTACTCTTTTCTCACCAAATATAATGTTCACTCTGTATACAAAAAGGTAAACAAAAGCTAGACCTTTTAGGTCCGCTATGCTGCCGGACCCTTACCCCTATTGTTTGCTTCACTACAGGATATGAGAACTATGAATAATTTTCAGTGGGTTCATCCACCGAGAAATATACTCCACACCTATGGGTCAAATAGAAGCATCAGTAGCATATATATATATATATATATATATATATATATATATATATATATATATAACTACACTAGTATAGGGTATAAAAATCCTACACTACTAGTCCATGCACACCTGCCCACATGTACACCAGGCTACTATACCACTCGACCACTATGCCGCTACTCAAGGGTTACACCTAATCCAACTGCAACTGGTCACACTAATCACGTTATGGTTTAAGTTTCATATACGTGCTTCGTAGAGAGTTGACTTATGCGCGGAACCCTCTCTACTCGACGGTTGCTTGGGCTACTTAAAAGCCATTTCAAGAAGAGTCGACTTATGCACAGAACACTCTCTACTTGCCATGAATGAGTTTAAGGCACCTTGATACTCATTCTCGTAGGGAGTCAAAATATGCTCGTAACCATACTTCAGGAATTGAAGTATACTTGTGACCCTTCTGTTGGCCCTTTATCACTTTCGGAAGGTTTATTACTTTTTGTTTTTCTCTTTTACCCTAGGTTATTACTTTAGGATAGTTAGGATGCCCCAAGGATACCAAATTGTATTTGAGTTCTCTTGTTTACTCAATTTACGCATAAAACCTTAAGCTCAGGACTCTAGGGTTTGAGATGTCTCAAGGACACCAAATCTCAATACCATGTCACTATAACCTAGAGTTCAATGACTCTATATTGGGACTTTATTTTTTTTTCTTTAGATTTTTTCCTAAGTTCAATGCCACTTATATCAACCTAGATTTTCTTAGGTCTCATGCCACACATAATCAACCTACATCTAGATTTTGCTAACACTTGTGTTTATAGGACTAAAACCCTAAAATTATCACTCTAATAAAATCCTTAAGGCTAAACCCCGATTTTTCTCATAAGTTTTGCATCATTATACCCTACTCTCACAACACATGCTTCTAAATCACGAGAAAGTAAAGGAAAAGAGGTTTAGTTTACCCTTTTTGGTAAAATTTCCCACCTTGTGGTTCTTATTGCAAGAAAATGTTACTTGATCTCTTGGATCCCTTAATTCTTTAAGAAACTCCTAAAAAGGGGCTAGAAACCGATAAGAGATCATAAAATCTCTATTAAACTTCAAAACCACAAAACCTCTAAATTTTCACATACCTCTGTCATCAAGCCCAAGAGAATGGAGAAAAGACTTCTTTTTTCTTCCAAAGCCTTCTCAAAGGCCCTCTCTACCTTTCCATGGTTGTTTCGGAGATCAACCCTAATCCACAGGGTCCTCCATAGTGTAACTACACTTATTCTCTTCCTTCTGCTTCTTCTTTTTCTCCTCTGGGAGAAAATGCAAAGAGAGAGAATGAAATGTAAGGGAGAGAGAGTGAGAGGGAAAGAGGAGTTTGGTGGGTTTTGTCGAGGGAGTGGGCGGCTGGAATAGGGGATGAAATGACCCTTTCGCTCCTAAGAAAATCGTCTATTCCTTACCTATCTATGTCAGTCACCGCGCGTTTCGGGCACCCGCGATCCCGCAAGGCTTCTGAGGACTACTGCACGGACGGGCACAAATCTTGAGAAAATCTCATCCATTCAAACTCTAGATTGCTACAGTAACTTTCGGGCGTCCAACCAAGAGGGTCTTCAAGTATGGAATGGTTTCGGGCGTCCGAAATATGTTTAGAGTGCTCGAAACATCTGGAACCCTAGTTTCTATTCTTTTTGCGTTCTAAATATATTTTCGCGCTAAACGGCTCTCGCTTAACTCGACCATCTCCATATAGGTCAATCAGCACAGTAATGACGAGCCCAAACAGTTACTTAAGCTTTCATTACTGTACATAAGAACTCCCTTGGTGGAACCCTTGGCCGCCGGGGACCTCTCCGGCTGCCGAAAACTGGCAACAACTCTCTCTACCTATGCACGATTGGCCTAACTCTCTCCACCAGGGACTATGCCATCTCCAAATTGTCGCCACTTTATATCATCCTCAGAGTGATGGACAGTCAGAGAGGACTAAATCAGATCCTCGAAGATATGTTGAGGGCGTGCGTGATAGACTATGGCGCTAGTTGGCAGCAGTATTTGCCGACGGCGGAGTTTGCCTACAATAACAACTACCAAACCAGTATCAAGATGGCACTATTCAAAGCGTTGTATGGTAGAAAATGCTGATCTCCATTACATTGGAGTGAAGTTGGTGAGAAATCCACCTTGGGCCTGGATGTATTACAAGAGGCCGAGGAAAATGTGAGAATTGCGCGTCAACGTCTATTGATGGCGCAAAGTCAACAAAAGAGCTACGCCGACAAGAGACATCATGACTTAGCATTTGAAGTCGGTGACCATGTGTTTCTAAAGGCGTCACCCACGAGGGGTGTGGTGGGAATTGGTATGCGGGGAAAGGTAAGTCCTCATTTTATTGGCCCCTATGAGGTGTTGGAGCGGGTCGGTCTTGTGGCCTATAGATTGGCATTGCCTCTGGAGTTGGCGGGTGTACACCTCCGCAAGTATGTGCATGACACGACCCATGTTATTGACCATCCACCATTAGATCTACGAAAAAATCTAAGTTATGATGAGTACCCGTGGAGGATAATTGATAGGCAAGAGAAGAAGCTGAGAAACTGTTACATTCCATATGTGAAGGTTTTTTGGACCAATCACGACAATCGAGAGGCCACCTGGGAACTCGAGAGCGTTATGCATGAGCGGCATCCTCACTTATTCGAGGAGTGAGCTAAGGTAAGCAAAATTTTAGTTTTGTGGACGAAACTCCTATAAGAAAGGAGGGATGTGGTGCCCTGACTTTTGCTGAAATGGCAAAGTGCATATAAGATGCCCTAAACGTGTTTAATAATACGAGTAAAAAGAGTTAGAGCAACTTTGGGTCGAAGCAAAAGGCGTTCGAACCATAAGTAAGTTGAGAACGGAATTTAAAATGAGTTCTGTATTGAGAATCGGCTTAAAATTGATCCCGGTACAGTCAAAATGGTTGTGGGTTTGTTATAAATGAATTCCGAGCATGTCGGAATGTTCCCGTGGGGTGTATGATCTCGTAGAGCAAAAACACATTTTTCGAGGTGATGAAAATATAAAAATTTGACCTTCAGGGTCCGCACCTTTTTGGAAAAGTCCGGACCTTTTTAAAGGTCCCCACCGTGAGCAGAAAACTAACGTTCGGGGTCCGAACTTTTTCGAGAAAAAAGCCAGGACCTTCTTCAAGCACAACGTTTTGGACGTTCGGGGTCCGAACTTTTTCAGAGAAAAAGTACGATCTTTTTCGGGCTTGTCAGTGAGAGAGTGGCAATCTTGTAATATTTGTGGGGGGCCCAAGTATAAAAGGTGGGGGAACTTCTCCCCCAACCTCAGAAACACCCCTCGCTCTCTTTCACTCTCTTTCTCTCCTCTCTTTCTCTCTCTAGAAGGAAGAAAAGCCCAAGCTTGGAGGAGATTCGTTTTGGGGGTTTGATCTCTTTTGAAGTCACGAATCGAAAGAGAATCGCAAGGGAAGAACTCTAGAAGAAAGAAGAATCTCTCTCAACCATAGTTAGTTAATTCGGATTCGGTAAAAATTCGGTACGGATATAATTTGAATAAAATTCGTATCATAATTTTTAAATTTATTAAAAAATTCGGCTAAAAAACGGGTTCATTAATTATTCAGTTACGCGATTTATACGAAAATTATGCGTTCATCAATTAAAAATTCGGGATCAAAAATTTGGTTATTAAATTAATTTTTTTCTCTAGATTTATACTATTAGCATAAATAATTATAATTTTTTAAATTAATTTAATCAACCTACTTTATAAATAAAAAAATACTCATTCAAAATAATAATAATAATAATAATGAAAACACAACACTAAAACACTCACATAGAACAAAAAATTTTCACAAATAATTAAAAAATTTTAAAAAAATAAATTTGTAGATAAAAAAAATTAAATTAATTAATAATAAATATTAACTTCACTCAAAAGTTACCCAACTTTGAATTAATACACAAATTTACAAAATCATAACCCACAAACCGGTGGTGGCGAAGAAGGTGACGAGCGGCATGCCGCCCGGAGGGTTCCGATGGAGAGCGGAGGGCGCCCTGGAAGGGGGTCCGATGGCAAGCAGCGAGCAGCCTGGGAGTGTTCCAGTGGCGAGCGGCGGGCGTCCTGGGATGAGTTCCGATGGCGAGCGGCGAGCGGCATCGGAGGGTTCCAATCTGATGGCGAGCGGCGAGCGCACACGGCACAGGGGTTCCGACTTCCGATCTGGTGGCAAGTGCATGCGAGGCTTGGTGGGCGGGGCGGGGAGGGAGGAGGCGGGTGTGAGAGGGCGTGAAAACAGAGAAGAGAATGTGGGAGTGCTGTGAGTTATGAGGGATTTTTTTTTTCTTTTTTCTTTGAAAGAGATAAGTGCGAACTTTTCAAATAAAAAATTCAGATTCGCGAATTATTCGCGAATAATAATTTTTGCTAAAAAATTTATGAATTTTTTCGAATCTTTGAAAAAATTCGAAAAAGGTCTGTTTAATTCGGATTCTCAAAAATTCACGAATAATTCATGAATTATTCGCGAATTAACTAATTATGCTCTCAACCACTCTTGAGCAAGAAATCAAGAAGTGAGTTTTTAGGATTTTGGTAAAATTTGGGGGTTTTGAGTTTTTGAGCCCCAAAGAGATTTCTAATGATCTCTTTTGGCTTATAACCCATGTTTTAGGATTTTTTCTTGAAGAGCAAAAGATCAAGTTCTTCTCTTTCAAGGAATCATACAAGAGGTGGGGGATTTCACCGAAAATGAATGATTTCGTCTCTTTTTCTTTACTTTTAAGATTTGAAGCATTGTTGTAAGCGTAGAATTTTTCTTGAAGAGCAAAAGATCAAGTCCTTCTCTTTCAAGGAATCATACAAGAGGTGGGGGATTTCACCGAAAATGAATGATTTCGTCTCTTTTTCTTTACTTTTCAGATTTGAACCACAATAATACTCGGAAATGAAAAATTAGGGTTTTAGCCCTAAGAGGAAAAAAAAATGGATTTTCAAGGTTTAGCCTTGCGATTAGTGAACATTAACCAAATGGTAGGTTATTAGCTTGGATTTCACTTATGAGAAAACCTAGGTCAAGAGATATGACATGTGTGGGTAAAACCTAAGAAATTATAAAGGTTGATTGAGTGGTATTTGGCTTAGGTAAAATCTAAAAGGTAAATATAGAGTTAAACATAGAGTCAAGAACTTAAAGGTTTGAGTAAAGAGATGATGTCCTAGGGACATTTGGCAATCGTAGAGTAAAAATTTAGGGTTAATTGTGAAATGGTGAGTAAACAAGAACTCCAACATAAATTGGTGTCTTCGAGACACCAAAACTATTCTAGAGTAAATAACCTAGGATAAAAGAGGACTTGTAAGCTTTCGAAAGCGTGAAGGCAAAAGTGCCAACGAGAGGGCCGGGGCTGAGTATATTTCGACTCTCGGGAGAAGTGTGTGACCAAGACTCGGCTCCCCAAGTGAATGAATATCAAGGTGCTTAAAATTCATTCGAGGAAATAGGGGAAAGTGTGCGAGCAAGACTCAGCTCCCCGTGGAAAGATGGCTCCAAGGAAGCCCAAGCAACCGCCGAGTGGAGAAGGAGTGCGAATGAGACGACTCTTTACAAGGCATAACTATGAAATTTAAATCAACATATGATTAGAGTGATCGGGTGCGGTCGGGTTAGATGTAACCCCTATATAGCGGCATAGTGGCCGGGTTGTGGTATAATAGATTGTGGGCATGGCATGGCAGCAGTGTAGACTAGTAGTGTAGTGATTATTTTATCAGCATGCTAGTGTAGCTTTTACAACTTTCCATACCTGTTATATTTATCTTGCCACTACTATTTTCATTGGACCAAGAGGTGTGGAACATGTATTCTCGGTAGGTGAACCCACTAGGAACTATTCGTGGTTCTCACACCATGTTTTGGTGACCATTTTAAAGGGCCAGGTACAGTCGGCAAGGCACTCGATAGGGGCAAAAGCCCGGCAGTGTAGCAAACCTAGCGGGTCTAGTGATCGAGTACCATTTTGTTTTTTTTTTTGGAGTGAACATTGTATTGAGAGGAAAAGAAAGAAATTGTAACTATTTGTTATATGTATTAAATGTTCATTCAAGTTATGTTTCAGTTTTAATAGTTGTATGTATGTTAAAGTTGAATATTTTTATTTAGTAGTAAGTTTTCCTCTGATATGTTTGTTTACTCATTGTGCTAATTGCCGTTGAGATGATCGACCGTTCCTTTTGGGTATGAAGAGGTCATGCCCGATTGGCGGGTCTGTTAACGTGCCTGAATTGATCAAATAGGCGGTCTCGATGCGTGACAGTACCAACTCCCCAGGACCGTCGCCGTGGATCAAGTTCGAGCTGCACCCGTGTTCATGCCCTGGCCCCGGCCGCTTCTCAGGATCTGGCACCACTATGACCACTGCCGACTCCCTACCGTCACCGCCGGTCCCCTAAGGCTCTGGGAACCTCGCTAGAGCCACCCTGGGGTCCCCATGCCACCACTAGGGCTCGAGTCGAAGATGGGCTCGAGAATGACCTAGCGGACTGCAGGCCTTTTTGTAGCACCGCTATCACGCCCCGGGGTCGAAACTGCGACCCGCGCTCGTTAACCAATCCGCCACCCATACAGGAAGCCCCGCATAGGTGAAGCGTCAAACCTGCAAAAGATAGAATCTAGCAACTAACAGATATCAAAGCTGAAATAAAAGCTGCTAAAATAAACCTCAAATCCCCTGTACCACTGTATATATCCAAAAATATCTCAAATACAACATCTATTAATTCACAAAAGAGGAAACTAAAATAATAATACAATCAGTGTACAGGATAAACCCATAATCCGGATAGGTACATCTATCTCACCAAAATGCAATACGGGTAGAGGTCTAGCTCGTGACTCCCTTACCTCAATCCGACGGTCCAGCTGGTGCAGGTCTCTAAAAAAAGAAATCAACACAGCGGGTGTAAGAACTACATCAACAAGTAGTTTTCAGTGGGTACTATCTTCAAGACCAACGGTCGACCCACTAAGTCTACTAAAGACAAGATAACACTAACAAGATAACACTAACAAGTGAGAAAATAGATATGAAAGCTGGTAAGAAATTTACAACTATCATGCCTCTGTCTACTATGCTCAATGGATAATGAGATAAGAAATGCAACCACTCGCTCACGAGGTGCTAATAAAACTCAGTCACAACGACTACCTCATAGTGTCCAGTCGAACCTGCGCCCACCTACTACCACACATCCACCGAGGAAGGGATTTACGTAGGGCGTCCCACATGGACTGCATCAACATCGCGCGAAGATAAGTAACAGACCCAGCTCTAGAGCGACACTCAAGAGAAGCGACCCTACCGAGGAAATTAGCGCATCACTGTCGAGCTCAAAAAGGCTCCTACAGGCTATAGTCCAATACTAAGATCAACCAGATCGGCAAACTCACCACTCACAACAACTAACCACATAGGCTGGAGATACTCAACAGCCGGGACCACCGTCAACCCAACGGCTCCCAAAAATAAGAACACCCAAACCACATCTACTAGACTCTAAACATGCATCCTATACTAACCCCATCCACTCAGCCCACTCCTCGGGGCGAGGATAAAACCACAAGACAAGAGGGATGCAACAACACTAATGAGTCTAGAATATATATGTTGGGGCCGAAAATGTCGGTCGTCGATCGGCCCTGATGGGTGGTTGACCCTCTGGATGTGATGCGCTGCGTACTAATTGGATCAAACGATCAGGGCGAGGAAGGATCTGCTTGGCTGGATTCTTCTCAGTAAACTCTCACGACCGTTCGGCCTAGAATAGCCGAATCGGGATATGGAGATTGAGAGAAAGGCAAAGATATGCCAAAAAACAAACGGCTGAGAAACCGATTATGAGGATTGTATTGAGTGAAAAAATGAAGGTTACAAATGTAACAAGTAGCCAATTACAATTAATCTACTTTTAGAAAATGTGATAGATCTATCTAGGAAAGCACTAAAGATATGAAAAGGCATGAGGTGGTCCTGGCTTATGAGGTTGCAGGACCACTTTCTCTTTGATGGTCAGGGTATTTATACATTCCCCGAACCATGTTTACAGGCGCCGATTTAAAATATCGGCGGAATTTGGAGAAAAATCACCGTGAAATCCTCGACTACTTTCTTTTGAGTCAAAGCTTTCTCAAATAGGATAACAGTCGTTCTTCCCTCCAGATTCATCCCTTTATTACGCGAACCATGTTTGCAGGCGCCGATTTAAAATATCAGCAGAATTTGGAGAAAAATCACCGTGAAATCCTCGACTACTTTCTTTTGAGCCAAAGCTTTCTCAAATAGGATAACAGTCGTTCTTCCCTCCAGATTCATCCCTTTATTATCGTGCCAACGCATGATTCTCGGCGCTTTCCAATGCCGGACGCCGCTTACCGTTTCAAAATATGTTGCGAGATTCGTGCCCTGGATCTCATTCCCTTTCTTTCCAGAGCTTTTCTTCTCTGGCCTGATCAGCTGAAGGCTGACTCTGACTCCGCCTTCTTTGTCATTTGACAGGGGCGTTTGATATCCTTCTTTGGTCGAAATCACTCCTGAATGAGGCGATAATCATCTCGTCTAAACTGCTTCTTCTATCGGTTGATGCCTCCAGCCGATGGCATACATCGCGTGCTGCGTTCTCACGCTACTGAGATCGGTCCGAATCGGGACGCGATCCTTCTTCGGTTGACTCATTCTTCCGTCGGCTGCTCTCTTTAGCTGATGGTATACGCCACGTGTCACTTCCTAAGGTGGCGAAAATTTTGGTCTCAACAATATACAACCATTGTTAAAGATTTTCTAGGGTCCAGGGTTCAACGTGTATCATATAACAGGGGGTGCTAGTCAAAGTTTCAAAATTTACTAAATTATATCAGATAATAAAAACCATTACACCTAACATGCAATAAGCTATCTGATAGACGTAGAGAGGAGTCCACTTCTTTTGGAAGAAATCCAACCCACTTGGCAACTCCAACCAGGGAAAAACACCAAGCTTGCGGCGCAGCACAACCCTCAGCCAGGGGATCCTCGCGCTGCCGAAGGTCCAAAAGCCTCAACCCTCTGTCCACCACAGCACAGCACCAAGAACACACACTCTGCCAAGATCACAACACCAACCAAACCCAGCTCACGGCAACCAGGCTCACAGCACCACCTTTAACTCTACCTCAACCCTCTGCCTCTATGAACACACTCACGCACAACTCACAATCACATATCACAACTCCACAGCCACACTCTCTGCACAACTCCTCCAAAATGACCAAGAACACAACCACACATCCAAACATGAAAGAAATTGCCCAGCATCAGGAACATCATCAATCTCAACTCTCAGTTTAAAGAAAACAAGCCGAAAGAGCAAAAAGTTTGAAAATTTTGAGAAACTGGTGCCTACCTAAAATCCGACAGGGAAAGGGTTCCAGGCACAATTCTCCACCTCTAGAGCAAGCTTCTCGAAGTTCTTGGCCTATCTATAAAGCCTCGGCGCAAAGAAATAGAAAATAGAGTGAGGTGTCGAAGGTGCTCTTGCTGCGCTTTGCTCCCGCTCCCAAAGACGAAGGAAGAAGAAGAAAGAGGATGGATAGAGAGGAAAGTGTCGTGGGGGTGTCCTTTGGTACAGGGTAGGTGTGCCCACAGATGGGAAGGCATAAAAAGTCCAACCAAGGTGTGCTGAGCTGCTGGAGAAGCCAATGCGCTAACATGTCCATCCGCATAAAAATATGATTCGGGTGCCCGATTGTTCATCAGGGTGCTTGGTTTTACGCAGCTACAGGATTAATGGATTGTCCCTGGGGCATCCGCTCAGCTACAATGCCGCGTTCGGAAATGTGTAACACTGTGCTCCATCAACCCGGGCGCGCGAAAAGTTCATCAGCTGCTATAGTGTTGCGCCTGGAAGTCCACCCATGCTCAACCACGGCACGGATGGCATGAATCCCGAGTAGATCTCATCCATTCAGTCTCCGAATTACAACAGTAACTTTCGAGCATCCAACTAGGAGGGTCCGCAAGGGTGCAAAGATTGTGGGCATCCAAAATATGTTTAGGGCGCTTGAATCTTCTGGAACTTCAGTTCCAACCCTTTTCGTGTTCTGAGTTTATTTTCGCATCTATTTTACGCTAAACGGCTCTCGCTTGACTCGACCATCTCCAGATGAGTCAGCCAGCACAGTAATGAAGTGCCCAAATAGTTACTTAAGCTTTCGGTACTCTACAGCCGCCGCCACCTACGGCCACATGCTTCCACCTTCGTTGGCTCCCTCTTATTATACCCGACGACCTCTGGGCAAAGCTCCCCTCTGTTTGCCTCTAGGAAGGACTCCTCTACTGCTGCTACTCCAATCTTGAATTTAGTCAAGTTGCTTATGGAGGAAGCCTTTGTTTCAACAAACTGCATGTCAGCGACCCTCCTAATAGTGAGCACTAGTAACCTAAAGGCTCAGTCATTGCCATGCTCCACTTTACGTTATTTAAATTGGCTTTATATAACAGTTTTGATTATGTCATTTACTTAGACCATAAAAGCAACACTATTTGCTAGCCTGGTGCGCTTTTCAATGCACAGCTTCGCTTTGGACAGTGAGCACGGGACTCAAAACGACCAGACCTTCGAACTGGTGATGTTGGTTCGACTCCAAATGCAAAGTCGTAGGTAATGAATCCATAAAGGCCATATTTCTTATGTAAATTATGCAATTATTGTGTGTTTTGGGGGTTTGTATGTAAATAGATCACCTGTGCTGCCTCGGGTAGCGTGCACATGCAATATATGACCTTTGGACTGATCGTCTAAGGATCAGGTGCCTTTAGCAAAGCGAAATTGGAGTTTCCGGTGCAAGTTTTAGCAAATTGTTGACCGGATTAATTTAGGAATCGTGTTCAAACATCATGGGGGTTTCAGATATGTCATTAGCTAAATTTAAGTCATCCCCATGATGATCCATGATGAGCAAAAGACTTACGATGGATTTTGGTGCCAAATCGGTACTTTTCGGGTACCCGACGGAGCGATTGTTGCACTTTTACGTGTCCGACTTGCGTCACTTTACGTGCGGCTATTGCAACACTCAAAAAGGAGTGTCCTGGGACAATGGAGACAGTTGAATGTTACCCAGAGCATTTCGGAGTACTTCTGGGTCAAACCTGACCCGAAAACGATATTCCGAGCAATATCGGATTCGAATTCGTGTTGCACGAGTTGCTGCTATTCACAATAATTGATAGGCTTCATATGCTGATCATTTCGTGAGGTTTGACACCTCCGATTGCAGCAAGAAGGTTGCGGGTGGTTTCAGTGCTGAAATTGGCATCTTAGGAACCAAATTAGTGAATTTCGGGACCTAAGTGGTCTATTGTGGTGCGTTTGTGGTACAGCTGGCCTAACATCAAAATTATCAATGTTTAGGCCCACTGAGACTTGTGGCACGTTGAGATACATTTCAAAAAAATTGTTGAGTCTCATTGGCCATAGTGATGCTGATTGCGTAGCTCGAAAATCAGTTAAAGGAACCGATGTTTCGATCGTGGTTCGGATTGTGTTGTTGGCGACTTAGGGTCGCAATGTAATGTCGGCCATTGTGGGAGCTTGTTGGACTCTGATTGAGTTGGCTCAATAGTTGGTAGAGTCGTTTAGTGGTCGGTTAGGAAACTGACGCTCCAGTTATGTCGCGATGCACTTTAGTATAATGGTAGGGTGTCAGTTAGTCTAGTTGACTCGTGAGTGACTTATTGACACGGGTTATGTGATGTATTATGTCTAGGTTACCTTGGAGCCTAGAGGCTTTGGGCAGAGTCGTGGACTCGGATTGTCGTCATTTAGGTGGGTACTTCGATCCGGACATTAGTATAGTGAAACCTCACGGGTACCATACTCGACTGGACCATTTGACCTTTACTTTGTTCTTGTCCTTATATTTGGACAGTTATACCTTTTATTGCTGAGATACTGATCATACTTTATTACTGTCTTGACTTTGTATGATGTTATGACTACATTTCCTGATTCTTGTGTTCCCACGATTATCATGAGACTAGAGTTTAGTTAGACATCAACGTATCTATATCTTGCCTGCAATCCTGACTATATGCTTATATCTAAGCATGCCGCATGTTTTTGTCTACTAGTGACATTTGATATTATATATACATATGTTCATATACTTACATCATTTTGTGTTTGACTGATATCACCTACTCATGACATCATCGACTGATTTTTGTTCATTTTGGTTTGATTTGTCATTACATGACTCGTAGAGTAGGTGTTTATGAGTCTCAGAGATGTAGTCTTGATTTATCCTTTTGGGTCGTGTTTCTACAGTGATTATAATGACTTTGGTTTAGAGTTTCTTGTCGATCGTTGGACCGTGAGCCTTTGATATATGTGCATAGTTTTTGTGATCCCATTTGGGTGTTTCTCGGCTTATTGTCGTTTGTCCGGTCTTTGATATATGTGCATAGTTTTTGTGATCCCATTTGGGTGTTTCTCGGCTTATTGTCGTTTGTCCGGTCTCTAGACCGCAAGCTTGAGCATCCGTATTATGATCGTCATGCACATGCTGTACATGTCATGTACGCTTGTGAATTGATCCCTACATTAGTGTTCTTTACCAGTAGAGTGGTCTGTCCGACCCGTGAGTCTCGTCATGTAGCTGCACCTACAGAATTTGGGTGAGTTGGGCTTTTGTTCGCTCGCTGCGGATGGTAGGTATGGGGGTATATGTCGGTTTTGGGCAGACATTAGCTTGAGATCCTTGCGACCAAACAGTGGCACATGATTGGGTACCTTGTGATTCCAGCGATTGATGCATTGCTATGATATTTCAACTGTTCATGTGTTTGCATATTACATATCTAGCTTGATACAAGTAGTACATGATTATTGCTATAGCTTTTCATGCTACAGAATTTGTGATCGTCGCTCTTGTTGTATCATGTTGATTTCTTGTTCAGTTGCGCTATATTCCTGTTCACTCTTGGATTAGCATAGTATTGTTCATACATCATGTATTATGATTGTTGCCATGTGGTGTGTCCACATTGGCTGGTTCTAATTTGACTCAATCCATATGAGATGTGGATTATGATCGGGATTTATCCTTATAGGTTAAGGATAAAGGATAGGATTTATCCTTATGGGTTAAAGATAAGGATATGTTTCTTATAGGTTAAGAAACATATCTTAACCCATATCCTAATCATATTCTGTTTATCTCTACGTGAGTAAGAGAATATCCTAAGAAGTCCTAATAATCGATAAATAGAACCCCTTCCCTCATACGTTGAGATATACGATATACGATACACAAGAAGAAAAAGGATTTTCTTCTTCCTCATTCTCTCTCTACGTTCTCTCTGGGTTTCCACCTTCGTTTCCGGGGTTTTGGAGTGTGGACATAGAAGAGGACTCTGGTAGCCCTCTTCGTGGAGAGCCAAGAATTACCAAGAAGACAAGAACGATCTAAGAAGGCTGGTAAAACAAGCTAGCTGATCCAATTCCGGTTCCTGGATACGTTGGCTATCCAGTTTGTAAGTTTCCGCTGCCCTTTAAATTCCAACAATTGGTATCGGAGCCAGGTTGCTTGTTTTCGCCTAAAAGATCATGCCTGTGTTTGCTTGATTATTAAAAAAAAAAAAAAAAAAAAAAAAAAAAAAAAAAAATGTTTCGTTGATCATATTTTTCGTAGATTAGTTCTACAATTTTTTTTTAGATTCTTTTTCTATGTGAAATCGAATTAAAATAAATAAATAAAAGATGAAGATAGAAAATTAAATTAGTTTTAATTTTTTATTCTTTTATATTGATCATGAAATATTTTTTTTATTTACATATGTTGTAAATGACCTTTTTTTTTATTATTTACATATGCTGTAAATATTTATTTTAAAAAAGATAAAAAAAGAAAAACTAAATTAGTTTTAGTTTATATTCTTTTGATCACGAAATTTTATTATTTATTTACATCCGTTGTAAATAATTTTTTTTATGCTGTAAATTTTTTTTTTACATTCGTTGTATATATATATTTTTTCTTTTTCATGCTGTGTGCATTATTAAAAAAAATAATAAAATTACAGCATGGTAGGGCGTACCCGTGAGGCAACGGGCCCGGCCCGGCCTGTAGCCCCGAGCGGGTGCGGGCCCCGTGCGCTAGGTGCGCTGGGCCCGGCCCGGCCCGCCTCCTCTGCGGGCGGGCGCCGGCCCATCGCGCTGGGTGCGCGGGGCTGGCCCGGCCTGAGTGGCGTCCTACAATTTTTTTAAGGAAATTTTTTTTTTGTGCTCCTATGTGGTGCGAAATATTTTTTTTTACCTGTGGGATTTATATGCATGTGTTGTATCTTGTGTAGCTTATTATTAATTGTGTATGTTTTGTGCATATAAGTACTTGTGTTCTTTCGGTGTTTTTTCACAAAATTTAATTTTTAGAAAAGCGGGTTCGGCGTGTGCAGCATTCCTTTAGAATATGATCCCCTTTGATGTACATCTTTGTAGTGATGTAGTAGGTTTTATTTCTGCAAATGTGATGTAATAATTAAGGTCGTGTAAGAGGAATGTGTTTTGCACACCATCGACGTTTTTCAAATTAAATTTTGGCACAAGTACTTATTTTATTATTTTATCTGTGTGATATGAATTATTTAAGATAAGTTTTTAAATTTTTTTTAAAAGATGTGTTCTTTTAATGGATGAGTTCCGATTTTTGAATAAGTTTCAAAATTAAATTAAAAAAAAAAATTAATAAGATTGAAATTTCTTGAACCGACACTGGGTGATGATTATGAGCCTAGCGAAATTTTCGATCCCGTTGTGAAGGAGATAATTTTTCAATCTTGTTAATTTTTTGAAATATGTGCCTAATGTCCAAACCTGTTTTTGAATGTAGTGAAATGGCTTCCAGAAATGTTATAGCTGACCTCACGAGGGGTGATAAGCTAAACGGAAAAAATTATGACATATGGCACAGAAAAATGCAATACCTACTTAATGAACAAGGAGTTCTTGAAACTCTCTCTGTCAAAAAGACCGAGCCTCTAGATAACTCTACTGCAGAACACAAGCATGAGCAGGATGTCTATGATAAATGGTTCAAGGAGGATCGTACGGCTAGGTATACTATGTTGTGTGCCATGCAGGATGACCTCATTGGACAGTTTGAGACATTTGAGACTGCCAAAGACATGTGGGAAAATCTGAAGATTGCTTTTGGGCAAACTTCAGTTACGAGGCTACGTGCCCTAAATCTAAAGTTTCAGCAGTACATTAAGGACCCGATGCACTCAATGGTTGAGCACCTACGTGTGATGAGCACCATGATTCGGGACCTTAAGGCTGCTGGAAATGAGCTCACCGATGAGCAACAGGTTCTCGCAGTGATTCGTTCACTGCCGGACCCTGAATGGTCCCAGATGAAGCTCCTGATGACGCACAGTGAGGGCATTAAAACGTTTAATGACATATCACGTCATCTCGAGCTTGAGGCAGAACGCTTGGATGCGAACCGTTCTGTCGCTCTTGTTGCACGCTCTGAGGAGCGCGGTGGGATTGCACCCAAGCGCAAAAAGCGTTACAACAATGGAGCGAAGAAAAATAAAAATCAATTCCTCATGGTGGAATTGGAAAGCGCGGTAGAGGCAAGCGCGCTGGCAGTAGAGATGTTGCGAAGCTAAAATGCTATAACTGCAAGAAGAAGGGTCATTTCGCTCGGGATTGTTCTGAGCCGAAAAAGGTAACCCTACCACTCTCACACTGTTTTGTTTGCTCTTATGCTTTAGTAGCTAATTCTCTTCCCGATTGGATCGTGGATACAGGAGCAAACAAGCACGTAGTGCGTGATCGAGCGGGATTTGTAGATTACCATCGAGTACTGACTGGCACACAATTTGTCACCCTTGGGAATGGCTCAATGGAAGAAGTTATTGGAGTTGGTTCGTACCAACTCAAGTTGCGTGGTGGCCGCACCTTACTTCTTCAAGATGTGCTATATGCACCCGGTATAAGATGTAATCTATGTTCAGTTTTAGCTTTGCTACATTTAGGCTATTCTTTTCATTTTGACAGAGACCGCCTTGACATTTCCTTTCATGGTACTTTATTTGGATATGGTACATTAATAAATGGTTTCTTTAAGTTAGATTTGGAGGATGATTCGTTTGCTTTTGCTTCTTCTTCTTCTAATCTCTGTGATGAATCCGTTAAATGGCATGCCAGACTAGGCCATATAGGTCAAGAAAGAATGAACAGACTGGCTCGAGTAGGCCTTTGGGGTCTCTCGCCAAAGTTGATCTATCTGTGTGCAAGCCTTGTCTGGCTGGGAAGGCATGTAGAAAGCCTTTTTGTAAGG
>CM054938.1:24028169-24098007 GCA_029168755.2 Tillandsia fasciculata | reverse complement strand
CTAGCAGCGCCGGAAAAATGGGGGCCACGCTCAACGAGCTCATCTTGTTGAACAACGGGCTCAATGGGTGCTTACCGCTTGAGCTTGGGAAGCTCGCAGGCGCGACGGTGCTCGACGCGAGCAATAATAAGCTCACCGGCGCACTCCCCAAGAGCTTTATAGGGCTCGCCAAGGTCGAGCAGCTAGACCTCTCCCACAATGTCCTCACCGGCGTCGTCACCGAGAGCGTATGCAAGTTGCCTAAATTGGCGAACTTCAGCTTCTCGTACAATTACTTCACCGGCGAGGCCACGACATGCGTGCCGTCGCCGTCGTCATCGTCGGGGGCCGAGGTGGTGTTCAATGATAAAGGCAATTGCTTAGCCAACTCAAGGCCCGGCCAGAAGTCCGTGAAAGAGTGCCTCCAGGTGGTGAGTCGGCGCATCGACTGTAACCAGTTCAAATGTAGCCATACAAATACTCCTCCGTCTCCGACGTACACACAGGTACCATCTGTAGCATTCTTACCTCCTCCGCCGCAAAGCTATAGAGGACCAGTTGATCCTGCGCGAAGCGCAGTGCCAACTAAAGCAGTGAACTCGCCGCCGCCGCCGCCTCTGGTGCTACCGTCACCGCCGCCACCGAAAAGCGATAGAGGGCCTGTTTCTCCCACGCGCTTCCGGTCGTCGCCGCCGCCACCGCCTAAGCTGATAAGCTCACCACCACCACCACCACCTAAACCAATTGAATATCCTACGATAAAGGCTAACTCGCCCCCACCGCCACCATTGGTGGTTTCTTACCCCCTCCACCGAAAAACGATAGAGGGCCTGTTAGTCCTGCACGCTTCTCGTCGTCGCCGCCGCCGCCGCCACCATCGGTTTACTCATCACCACCTCCACCAGTGGTGCATTCACCACCTCCTCCGGCCATTTCCCCACCACCGCCCTCTCCAGTAGCCCAGTCTCCTCCTCCTCCTCCTCCTCCCTCTCCAGTCTATTCACCGCCACCGCCGGTGGCATCACCTCCGCCACCGTCGCCGCCTGTCTACTCACCTCCCCCACCGCCTGTGCACTCACCACCACCTCCTCCACCGCCTGTGCACTCACCACCACCACCACCTGTGCACTCACCACCACCACCCCCACCGCCTGTGAACTCACCACCACCACCTCCACCGCCTGTGAACTCACCACCACCACCTACCGCCTGTGCACTCACCACCACCTCCACCTGCGCACTCACCACCGCCACCACCTTCACCTGCGCACTCACCACCACCACCACCACCACCCCAGTCTTCTCCCCTCCGCCTCCGTCCTCCTCGCCTCCTCCTCCTCCTCCGCTCTCCTCTCCTCCGCCTCCACATGCAGTTCTTCCGCCGGTCTTCGGTACAAGTTACTCGTCACCACCTCCACCAATCTTCCAAGGGTACTAAACTGAGTGAAGAAGACAATGAGTGCTTCCTTGTTTGAGCCAGCTGTATCATGCATGTATTGACAATTATAAGATATATATGATCATATTCACATCAGGGTTTCTGTTTATTTTACTTATTATTATTATTATTATTATTATTATTATCCTAGAGAATATTACACAATGTCCAAAATGAGTTTTGTAAACGAATTATATTGTAAAATATTAAAATTTGATTTCTAAATATATTACGTCATTGAATATTAATTTAATTAAAGTAAAAAAATTATGTAGTTTATGTCTTTAGAGAAAGTTAGCATACTTTTTATTTCATTTATTTTAAAAATGTGAAGTAATTAGGATACGGGATATTGGTACCAACCATCAAGTCTCTTTGTCACTTAGTAAATTCTTTATGTGAAGTCGAAAGAATTAAACACGTTGTAGGCTAACGTTAACTAATTTTTTATTTTTTATTCTTTATTTTTTTCATCTTCATCCGAGGTTTGGCTGCCTCAGCTAGTTAAATTCAACTTTTAATTGAATGAAGTAAATAGCATGTTACCTTTCTCTCTAAAAAAATAAAAGTAAAAAAATCATGTAGTTAATCCCTTAAATAAACATCAAACAAACTACTCTAAAAAAAAATGAAAAAAAAAAAAAAAAAAAAAAAAAAAACCTCATCTAATGTACTCTTTCATAACTTCAAAAATATTTAATATATTTCCAATGATGAAAATATCTTTATTGATTAGCTAAAATTTGTTCAAATATATCTCTAATTCTAGAATTTACTAATGAGATTTGAAATTTAGAAGAGTATTTAGAAAATAAAAAGGTAAAGTATTGTCACTGATTAATATTTTGTCACTATTAATGGCAACATCAATGGAAACTTGCAGGGCTAATTACTATTATTATTATTATTATTATTATTATTATTATTATTTAATAAAAACTTAGTTGAGAGCTTCACAAATTTTTTTTTTTGGAATTGTATTAATAACAAATAAATTTTGTTATATATAATAATCATAATACTTTTTCTTTTTCTAGCTAGATTGATATCAACATGTGCATCTGGAAAGTGCTAAAAGAACAAAATGTATTACTATTACTTCTATATACTTTTGTCATATAATAGGGTTATTTTAAAAGTAAACACTATTAAAAGTAAAAAAAAAATTATCCCAGGACTTTTTTGCTCAGTGTTTGGCAAGAATTGGAGAATAAAGAAAATTTTTTCACTTCTATCCCCCAACCAAACGGGGCCTATAAGGATATATCTGCTATTCGATATATTTACGGGGAGCCGTATGTAAATAATCCTTAAAATATATAAAGATAACTATTTAACGATTAGGTTGGAATACTTCTAATAGCACCAAGTCATTAATGCTATTAAATTTTTGATCTTTGGATTAAGATTTGTGCGGTTAGTTTGATAGTGATTTTTTAAAATTTAGTGGATGGTTGATAAAATAGCATGATTAAAAAATAAAAATAATAAAAAAATATATATAAATCTAATGGTGAAAATTTTAATAGTAATCCCAGACTCCTATTTAAAGTACTTTCTTAGTACATTTGATATGCTCCTCTTCTATAATTTTGTTGAATGTCCCATAATTAAAATATAATATATTATGTCAAATAAAATTCAAATTTTTATTAAATTTTAAGTATAAGTACTTTTGTTAAATTTCAAAAAACTTTCTACTCAAATAAAATTCATTAATTTATTAAAATTTATAAGTGAATCATTTTTTTTAATTTTATTTTTTCTGTATAAAATGTGCATTGCATGCATACTTTCACTAGTCTATACTATATATAAAACAGCACATAAATTTTTGGGTTTGTCAAAAGAAATTTCCTAAAATACCCCTCTATGCCAAAAATGTACCTATATTTAGAAATCTTTATGAACTTTTATTCCATTATAATTTCTAAATTATTTTATAATTTACCCAAACTTAGTTAAATCTATCATATTTCTTCTTCTTTCAAATTACATGTTTATAATCAAATAATTTATTTTAACTTATTAAAATTCACAAGTATAATTATTTTTCTTAAATTTCAAAAAAAAATTTCTAATCAAATAAAATTCATTAATTTATTACAATTCATAAGTAAAATTAGCTTTCATAAGTTTATGGGCTTGTCAAAAATGAATTTCTTAAAATACCCCTCTATGCCCAAAATGTACCTATATTTGGAAATCATTATGATTTTTTATATAATTATATTTTCTAATAATTGTTCAATTTTTTAGATGACATAATTTAAGTTTTCAAATTAATTTAGCTTTGACCATAGTTTCTTTTTTTTTTTTTGTCCAAATTACATGTTTATAATCAAATAAAATTTACTAATTTATTAAAATTCTCAAGTACAATTATTTTTTAAAATTCTAATTTTTTTTCTTATCAAATAAAACACATGTGCACTTCCACTTGTTTATACTATATCATGTATAATCATTTTCTAAAAAAAAAAAAAAAAAAAAAAAATCCTTCTAGTAAAATTGTATAAAACTTATTTGAATGCCACTTTAGTTTTAAGATTTGAATGCATCGTTTATTTTCACAGGTTTAATTAGTTAGTATATTTTAAATAAATTTTTTAACTATAGGTTTATTAAATTAAATAATTATTTAAAATTTTAAAGTTATGTACTATTGATTAACTTAAATCAAATAAATTGAAAGATTATACAGTAAAATTAAAATTTTAAAAGGTTGAATAGCAGATTAAAAATGATTTAGCAAAATATTTAGCAAAATATTTTAGTCTCATAAAAAAAATTAATTATAAAAATAGGTATTAAAAAATTTGAAAAAGTAAATCATTCACAGCATACACCAATTTAAAAAGCTGTAAACAGTTGATGGCATTTAAAAGATAATGAATTATTGACTACTTTTGTACATAAATTTTTTGAAAGATTATTTTCATTATAATATTTTGTTTATATTTATTAATAAAAAAAATTATTTAAGAAATGATGATCCATTTACCATATAATGCTAGTTTTGTAAATAAATTATGATATTTTTTTTAGGTATATTAATAAAAAAAAAAAATTGAAAATTTTTATATACCTAACATTTCAAATGTACCTTTTATAAGATTTTGTTTCTTTCTTTCATATTTCTATTTTTAATAATATTATGAATATATTGAAAATAATCTGGGTTTTAGAAAAGGTATATTTGAGATGATAAATTTTTTAGGGATGAATATAAAAGTGATTTTGTATTCAGATTTTTTTCATATTTTTATTTTTAGTGGTTTTGAAGATATACAGAAAATAATTTGGGTTTTAAAAAGGGTATTTTTGAGATGATAATTTTTGAGAGGTGAATATAAAAGTAGTTTATACTTAATTCCTTTCATATTCCTATTTTTATAAACATAAAATATTATAAATTTTAATTTTATAACTTAGAATTTTAAAATTTAAATTTAAATTTTATTTTTTAATTTTTTAGTTTCAAATTTTAATTTTAAATTTTAAATTTTTAAAGAGTGACCGGCAGGAGAACGAAAAGGAACAAGGAGGGAAGGGTGAGAAAGTGATACCACAAATATAGTGTTTTTTTAAAGAGGGCTCAGTTTTTTTTTTTTTTTACTCCGAAATTACTCTGTAATATTAATATTACAGAGTAATTTTTTTACTTAGGGCCTATTTGACAATCATTGAAAAAAATAAAATGAAGTTTTATTTTACAATATATTTGACATTTTGAAAAACTCTATACTCTATAAAAAAATTACTCTGTTTTTTACCGTTTGAGTTTATTTTTAAAAAAATACTATGTTTTAAACTTAAACTTTCAACCCAATTAAATTTAAAAATATAAATTTTAAATTTTAAATTTTAAATTTTTAAAATTTTAAATTAGGATTTAAATTTCAAATTTAAAAAATTTAAATTTGAATTTTAATTTTAAAATTGAATTTTAATTTTTAAATTTTAAAATTTTAAAATTTGAATGTGAAATTTTAAATTTTAAATTTTAAAATTTTAAATTAAAAATTCAAATGTAAATTTAAATTTTAATATTTAAAATTTTATAATATTAATTTTAAGTTTAAACATAAAAATTTATTATTTTAAAATAATAAATTTAATTTTAAATTTTAAATTTTAAATTTTAAAATTTAAATTTAGATTTTATTTTTCAATTGGAAATTTAAAATTTTAATTTTAATTTTAATTTTTTAATTTTTAAAGATTGACAGGCGGGAGGATGAAAGGGAATAAGGAGGGAGGGATGGAAAAATGACACAACGAATAGAATATTTTTTTAAAGAAATCTAAGTACTTTTTTATTTTACTCAAAAATTACTCTGTAATAGTAATATTACAGAGTAATTTTTTACATAATTGATTTTTCAAACAACCAACTAAAAAAAAGAATTTTTTTTTTAAAATAATTTGATCTATTATTTTGTATCAAAGGGTTAGCCAAACAGACAATGAAAAAAAAAAAAAAAAAAAAAAAAAAAAAAAAAAAAGGAAAAAAAAAAAGGTATATTTGAGAGACAAATTTTTAAGGGTTGAATATAAAAGTAGTTTTGTATATAAGTTTATTTCAGATTTCTATATTTAGTGGTTTTGAAGATATATTAAAAAGAATTTAGGTTTTAAAAAGGATATATTTGAGATAAAGTGATTTTGTACTCAGTTTTCTTTTATATTTCTATTTTGATGGGTTTGAAGATATATGAAAAAAAAATTGGATTTAAAAAATATATATTTCAGATGACAAATTTTTAAGGAATAAAAATAAAAGTTGTTTTGTAATCAGATTTATTTCACATTCCTATTTTTAGTGGTTTTGAAGATATATTAAAAAAAATCTAGATTTTAGAAATGGTATATTTAAAATGACAAATTTTTGAGGAGTGAATATAAAAATAGTTTTGCACTCAGGTTTCTTTCATATTTCTTTTTCCAAATAGTTTTGAAAATATATAGAAAAAAAAAAAATTAAATATCTATACATATATAATAAAAGGGCAATTTTCTATATACCCCTAAAATTTTTCCTGTTTTTAAATTTAGGGATAATTGCATACATGTCCCTCCAAATATGTCGAATTTTAAATATATCCCTGCAAATTTCAACTTTTCATATTTATCCCTGCAAAAATCCACCGTTATTCAAATATACCCCTCTGTTAGGAAAATTGAGTTAACCATAGGTTAAATGCTTAACCTTGGTTAGATTAGACAGTGAATATACCATTTTACCCTTTCTTTTAATTTAACGTTGGGTTTTTCCTCTTCTCTTCCCATCCCCTCTTCATCTTCATCTTGAAAGCCCTAAACCGGACTCGTCGAGCGGGAGGTCGCCGCGCAGGAAGAGGGGAGGGAGGTCGATCCCGCACTCGTCGCCGCGCAGGAAGAGGGGAGGGAGGTCGATCCCGCACTCGTCGCCGCGCAGGAAGAGGTGCGGGAGGTCGATCCCGCACTCGTCGCCGCGCAGGCGTCGATCCCGCGCTCGTCGATTCCGCTCTCATCGATCTCGCGCTCGTCGATCCCGCGCTCGTCGGGTTCCTTGTGAGTGAGAACTTTTCTGGGTTTCATATCATGAGAGTTGTTGTCCTTGCACTAATATATCATTCAGAGCATTTCTTCATCTCTTTTTGCTTCTTTTTTTTTTTCGAGAATCTCTTTCCTTTCGGTCCTTAATCACAGTAGATGGATGTGTTTTGTATTGATCTATAGAATATCCACCCCTGGACAGGTCAAAAAGGAAATCATCTTAATCAAAATACTGGTTTCCACTTGTATCTACTTTAGTAATTAAAGTATGTGTGACAAAATTCGACAAAGAATATATAATGCTGTACTCTGAGCAGAGTAGTAATTGTTCCAGGTTTTGTCCTACAGCTGCATGTCCTTTGTCTTTTTATTTTTTCTTCTTTAATTAAAAATCCAATGTCCATTAATTTAGACAGCTGAATTCAGAATGTCCATTAATTTAAACATTCTGTGGTTAGCTTAGCAAACCACAGAATTCGGAATTCAGAATGTCCATTAATTAGGTGAGAGTTCATATCATGACAGTTTGAGAAAATGATAACTTAGATTTTTTTTCTTTTATCATGACAGTTTGACAAAATGGATGAATATGGTATTTTTCAAGTTAAGTTTAATTATGGCGGCTACCTTAAAACAGTCAAAACTGCATGCGGACTCAGATATTGTGATGGTAAAAAGAAAATATTGATGATAGATATTGATGATTACCATCTCAGCGATTTTTGTCGAGATTTACGATCACTATGCGATTGGGGTATTACGGAGAATATTGGGGTATGGTATGTAGCAAGAAATGTTAAGCCGAAGAAGTTCATTCAAGTATTAACAGAGCAGGAATTCAAGACTATATTTTCTATATATAAAGATGTGAAGGAAGTGGAAATTTTTATAACCATTCAACCGAATGGTATTCCGTTAAACTATATTGGTGGAGAAACTAGTGTTCTTATGCCTAGTGTGGAAGACACCAATACTGATGTGGAATGGGCTAAGGTTGGCATGAATGAAGATGATCATGACAATGAAGAAGCAGTTGGTGATGTTGGTGATGATGTTGGTGATGATGTTGGTGATATTGGTGAAAAAGTAACAAATGAAGAAGCAATTGGTGAAGCCGATGAAGTTGATTTACGGGTTGGGGTTGATGAAGAAATAACAAATGAAGAAACAGTTGGTAAAGAAGTAACAAATGAAGAAACAGTTGGTGAATCAGATGCAATTTTAAGTGAAGATAGCTTTCATTCCCTTGAAAGTGATGACAGTGATTTAGAGAGAATGGCTAATATAGATCATGGAGAGGACATTCCATATGACAAGAATAACCCTATTATGGAGATAGGAGCAAAGTACCCAAATGTAGCTTGTTTTAGAGATGCACTGACTCATTTTGCCCTATTAAATGAGTTTGAGTATAAGCTACAAAAAAGTGATCTTTCGAGGGTAACCGCAAGATGCTCAAAATCTAATTGCAAGTGGCGAATCCATGCATCTATACTTCAAGATTCTTTGGCTTTTCAGGTAAAATTGACATTATCCTATTTTTTTAAAGAATGTATTTTTAGCATCATACATTTATAAATTACTTGCATTTCTAACTAGCAGTTTTATTATAGGTGAAAACTTTGCAAGGAGAGCACACATGTACATCTGCCAATAGATGTAAGAACAAAGTAGCAACACAAGATTGGGTGTGCAATAGGGTCATCGATTGGCTACGATTGGAAGGACATTTGTCTACAACTGAATTGCGTAAAAGATTGCAACAAAAATATCATGTTGACTTGCCCTATTGCAAGGTCTTTAGGGGAAAAGAAAGGGCAATGTCTAAAATCCATGGGAAGTGGGAGGACTCGTATAAAAAAAATTTTTGATTTCAAGGACGAAGTTGTTAGAAGAAATCACGGTAGTCATGTGGAGATAAAGTTGGAAATTATTAATGAAAGCATCATTTTCAACGAATTTTCATTGCTTTTGGTGGTTGCATTCAAGGATTCCTCACTGGATGTAGACCTTATATTGCTTTAGATGGATGTCATCTCAAAGGAAAGCATAGAGGAGTGCTCATAGCAGCTACAAGTATTGACGGAAATAAATCAATTTTTCCTGTTGCTTTTGGTGTTGTCGAGTCGGAGAACTCTAACAGTTGGGAATGGTTTCTTCATGGGTTGAAGATTGCTATAGGAGAACCCGAAGGCCTAGTGTTCTCCTCTGATAGACAAAAAGGTTTAGATGAGGCAGTTAAAGTTGTTTATCCAAGAATTGAACATAGAGAATGTATGCGTCATCTTTATAGCAACTTCAAAAAGAAATTTCGTGGAGATTGGTATAAAGATAATTTGTGGGCTGCAGCAAGAGCGTATAAACAGAATATTTATGAAGCTAGCATGGCTAAGGTGTATGAAGCAAACCCAATGGCTATTGAGTACTTGCGGGAGAACCATAGCTATTTGTGGAGTCGAAGTCAATTCGGGACAAATGCTAAGTGTGATTACTTGACCAATAATATTTCTGAATCATTCAATGCATGGATTTCTAACGATAGGCATAGACCATTGATTGACATGATCGACACTATCCGGCAAAAAATAATGGTTAAGATGGATGAGAGAAGAAATAGAGCAAAAAAGTAGGATCATGAAATTGTACCCACAGTAGTCAAATATGTGAACAAGATAAGCAAGGTAATTCATCCATAACAATCTCTCTTTCATTATTTCGATTCTAATCTTCCATAACAATCAATTGGAGTCTTGCTGCTTGCTGCTTGAGCAGGATTCGAATCCTGCTGCTGCTTGAGCATGCTCAAGCAGCAAGCAGCTGCTTGCTGCTTACTGCTTGAGCAGCTTGAGCAGTAGCAGCAAGCAGCTGCTTGTTTACTGCTTGAGCAGCTTGAGCAGTAGCAGCAAGCAGCTGCTTGCTGCTTGAGCAGCAGCAAGCAGCTGCTTGCTGCTCATGCTTGCTGCTTTAGCAGCAGCAAGCAGCAGCTGCTTGCTGCTGAGCAAGCAGCTTGCTGCTTGCTGCTCAAGCTGCTCAAGCAGCAAGCAGCTGCTTGCTGCTTGCTGCAGCAGCAAGCTGCTGCTGCTGCTGCTCAAGCTGCTCAGCAGCAAGCAGCAAGCAGCTGCTTGCTGCTTGAGAGCAGCTGCTTGCTGCTTGCTGCTTGAGCAGCTTGAGCAATTTACCAGCAATTTAGCTCAATTTTGCAATTTAGCTCAATTTAGCTCAATTTAGCAATTTACCTCAATTTAGCTCAATTTAGCTCAATTTAGCTCAATTTAACTCAATTTAGCTCAATTTAGCAATTTAGCTCAATTTAGCTCAATTTAGCAATTTAGCTCAATTTAGCTCAATTTAGCTCAATTTAACTCAATTTAGCTCAATTTAGCTCAATTTAACTCAATTTAGCTCAATTTAGCAATTTAGCTCAATTTAGCTCAATTCAGCTCAATTTAGCTCAATTTAACTCAATTTAGCTCAATTTAGCAATTTAGCTCAATTTAGCAATTTAGCTCAATTAAGCTCAATTTAGCTCAATTTAGCTCAAGCAGCAGCAAGCAGCAAGCTCAAGCAGGATTCGAATCCTGCTGCTGCTTGAGCTAACTCAAGCAGCAAGCAGCACCAAGCTGCTTGCTACTGCTGCTGAAGCAGCAAGCAGTAAGCTGCTTGCTGCCAAGCAGCAGCAGCAGCAAGCAGCAAGCTGCTTGCTTGCTGCCAAGCAGCTTCCAGCTTGCTGCTTGCTTCTGCTTGCTTAGCAGCAAGCAGCAAGCTGCTTGCTGCCAAGCAGCAAGCAGCTTGCAGCTTGCTGCTTGCTGCTTGAGCAGAAGCAGGCAGCTTGCTGCTGCTTGAGCAGTAAGCTGCTTGAGAGCAAGCAGCAAGCAGCTTGCTTCTTGCTGCTTGAGTAGGGTTTGGGTCTTTAATTGAGATTAATTGGGATTTTATTGTGTCTTAAATGAGCTGTATTTTGTGATGCACTGCAATGCTATCTAATCTTCACAATCTGTAGGGTTTGGGTCAATATGAGGTGCTATGGAGTGATGAGTTTTCAGCAGAAGTAATTGGACCTCATTCAAGATGCGAGGTGAGATTGCAAGACATGCAATGCAGCTGCAGAGCATGGCAAGTAAAAGGTGTGCCATGCATTCATGCAATGGCAGTTATAGGTAAACTAAGACATGAAAAGTGAAAAAAATTTGTTCACCCATATTTTACAGTAGCCAAATATAAGGAGGCTTACTCTGCTGGTATTGCACCATTGCCTAGTAGTGATCAGTGGGCAAAGGTTGACATCGGCCATGATATATTACCTCCTATTTTAAATAGGCCAGCTGGAAGACCTCGAAAGAAAAGAATTAGAGGATCAGATGAGATGGTAATTAGGAGAAAACATCGATGCAAAAGATGCAACCAATTAGGCCATCATGCAAAAACATGTACGAACCCTGTTACTACGAACCTCAGTCTGAAGGCGCAGATGGAGTATCTCAAGCAAGTGCTAGTACTGGTAGTGGCATAAGGTAAGAAAATGACCAACAAAATTTACTTTTAATTTACTTTTTTCACTACAATACTAATTGCTAAAAATGGTATGCAGGCGCAGAGGAAAGAGACTAGCATCAAAATCAAAACGGGCAACTGCTGAAGCGACCCTCTCACAGTCCCAACAAGGAAGTGCCATAAGTGAAATTGATGCTATGGGATGTCTAAAAAATCAACATTCAGTTTGATGAAAGAGTTGATGTATAATATTTTTTTGGATAGTTGATCTAAATGGATGTATTTTGTGGTCTGCATGTATTTTTTTTTGTGGTCTGCATGGATGTATTTTGTGTAAGGGTTAAAATTGTAGGTAATTTTATACTGCTAACTTTGAAGTACTTAACTTTCAAGTACTTGACTTTGAAGTAGTTGTTAATTTCACTGCTAACTTTGAAATACTTGTTGATTTCATCCTTTCAATGAATGTAATTTGGTTCTACTCATAAGTTATGAATGTCATTGTGTTTGTATTGAACTGCTAACTGCAATTCTGTTACGAGAATTGTGGTCAATTGATTTAAATGAATGAATTTTCATGCCGACATTTTGATTTGAATGCTGACAGGCTGTGAGGAGAATTACATTGTCGTGGTACTTCCTTGTTGTTGGGGCTGTGAGGAGAATTATATTTTTTCAACAACTACTTTATCACTACTTTTATCATAGTAAAATAATGTTTCACTTACATTACAACAACAAATACTCCATCAACTATTTATCACAATATTGCAGTTTTACATCACATTTTATTACATTACCAAACTAAACAAGATATTAGCTACCACCAAATATACAAGCAACTTAAGAAGAAATAAAAAAAAAATTTCAAACTTTTGAATGCGATGCTCCACAGCTTCTTGAAATGCCTGTAATTGGTATTTTAAGTCAATAGTATTGTGGTGTGTGTCATCGACCCAAGCAAAATAATTACAGTGCTCATTACTCTGCAAAATATAAAAATACAAAAAATAATTAGTAAATAAAAAAATTCTATTCTATGGATATGTATGGTTTTTTTTAAAAAAAACCACTTTAATTGGAATAATGATAAATAATGCTATTGTATACTAAACTTTGAAACAAATCATTTTTTCATCGATGCAAAATTAGTTGTCTTACCCCCCAGTTTGGACACCCATAAAATCGACGACCTCTAGTATGTGGCTGCTTTGAAACCCAAATTTTACAAGTTTTAAAGCAATCACACTTGGGAATTTCGATGCTATGCGAAGAATTTATCGATCTCTCACTCATCATAAAAAAGCAATGTATTAGAGGAGAGAAAAAGATGAAAAAATAAAATTGTTGGAGATTAATAGAGAAAAATGAATGAAAAAATCAAAATATTATATAGAGCAAAGTTGGCTTTAATGGTGGGTTTTAGTTCTTCTTTTATAGATGAAGGAGATGGAGATGACCGTTGGGGGATTTTTGGAGAGGGACAAATTTGTAATAAGTAAAAATAGATATTGCTTTTAGAGGGATATATTCGTTGGGATTTTAGAAGAAGGGCATTTTTGCAATAATTAGAGGGATTTTAACGTTGGGATTTTTGGAGAGGGGCATTTTTGAAACAAGTAGATTTGAAGAACTTTTGGAGGGATATATTTGTAAGGGGCAAAAAAGTAATTTTACATGAAATCTGTTAAAAAATTAACGGATTCCAAACGAGGATTAACCTCAGGGACATATTTGAAAAACTTTGAATTTTTGCAGGGATAAATATGAAAAGTTGAAATTTGCAGGGATATATTTGCTATTCGACATATTTGGAGGGACATGTATGCAATTAACCCTTAAATTTATCCCTCTTAGAAGGCTAATATTAAAACTATCATTCTTACGTTCCAATTTCTTTCTAAAATTTCTAAAATACCCCTGAACTGCCGTTATCTGTGTAAAATTACCATTTTGCCCTTTCAAATATACCATAACTAACTATCCTTAAAATTTTCAATAATTTTGATAGATAGGGACAAAATAGGTATGTCTGATAGTTTTCAACTCCGATTATTATTTAACTCTAGTTTAACCCTAATTAACTTAACAAAGGAAAACGGTAGAGGTATTTTTAATAACGGTGGAGGTGGAACGTATGAAGGGTATATTAGAAACAAAAAGATAAAATAGGTAAATCATATATTTCTTCAGATTTCAGAAATACACAGACAATTATCTCTATAATAAATATACGAATTCTCAATGTCTATAGCTGACTTGGCACATTTTTTTTTTAATATGACTTTTTATTTTTCCTTCTTCATCTTTCCCTTCATAATCACTGATGTGTAACTCTTCCTCCTATTAAAATTTTAATTTATATTCAAATAATTCTATTTTATTTTTTTCTCTCTCACTAATGCGCCAACAACTCCTCCTCCGTCGCGGTCACCGTTACTATCGCCGTCGCTGGATCTATTTCTGCCGCTAATAATAAAGTACTTTTATAAATATAATAAGTAAAGTACACAAAAAAAATAATAATATTTTTTATTATTAATTATTTATAATAGTTTATTTATTTTATTTAAACTATTTTAGGGATATTTAAAGATGATAAATATTTTAGGGATAAATATAAAAGTGCTTTTGCCAATTGCCCTTATAAATGTTTTTTTTTTGTTTTGTTTTTTTACCTGTTTCTCTCAATTCGTCGCCTACTTCCTGCAGGATAGATGGAAGACGGCGCCGACTTCCAGCGGCGCGCGCTGCGGGAAGCCTTCGGCGATTCCTCCGACAGCGACGCCGACTCCCCCTCCATCGCCGACTCCGTTCTCACTCCCCCTCCTCCAATTTTCTCTTTTTTTTCCCTAAATTTTATGTAACAATTCGATCTAATAACACTACTCATTGTAGAGAAGCGGAGGAGGAGGAGGAGGAGATCGCCCGAGATGGGAAATGGTGATGGTGGATGGGGTGAAGGGTTTGTGGCTCTGCCCTAATTTTCTCTCACAAAAACACCAATCATCGCTTTTATCGGCCGTAAATCGAGGTCAAAATTATAATTCATACGAAGCATTTGATCCAATTTTGTTAAAAAAAATTGTGTTAATTTTAATCCTACGCTATGCCCTTGGCTCAAATTGTTTCCGACGATTTGAATTGATTGTTAAATTCGGATGCAAATTGAGCGTAGGATCGAAATTGATGCATTTTTTTTATTTTTTTTATTTTTTCATGCAGGAGGTAACTGAGACTCAGATTATCCTAACAAAAAATTCTGAAATTTGTTTGTGTTCTTCGCATTTGTTGCAGAAGGATGGTTCAGTGATGCTCACAATCAGGTGAGCAATTGCCCTTTCTTTTCCTATCTTACTTATTCCGTATGAAGGTTTTCTTGTTTGATTGAAAGCTAATAGTTTGATTTTTTCACCCCAGGATTTGGAATAGTCCATTATATAAGATATAATAGGACTAAAGTTCATAATCCAGTTATAGCATTTTTAAGACAAATGTGACACCCTCAGAATTTAAAATAGTTCTATATATAAAATATAATAAAGCTAAATTTTTTAATCTGGCTGTAGCATTTTGGACGGTGGTTAGGCCCAAAAAATTAAAAATGTTAAGTAGTATTAGGATGGGTGACCCCTGGAAAGTTGGGAGTCACATAGAATGGGTGAACTGTAACGACTCGCCCCTTTAGCAATAATAACTCGTTGCGTTCAAACCACAGTTCAAAATGTTTAAGCTCAGTTATTAATACTCGTGTCCATGTCCTTTATATACCGAATCACAGCCTAAGATCACTAGGCGATATGAGACTTGTCTCGTTAGTCCTGTCATCTAGACTCAGGCTCAGCCGAGACTAGTCACACACTTCTGGTTGGTGATTGGCTATGATACTAAATGTAACGACCCGGCCCACTAAGAATAATAACTGGTTGGGCCCAAACCACAGCCCAAAATGCTTTAGCCCAGTTATTATTACTAGTGTCCATATCTTTTATACATCCATCCGATGCGGGAGTTTTGGAGTGTCAGAGACTCTTCCTGTTTAGGCCTGACGTCCTCGTCAGCCCAAACATACACACACACAATTCAAGATCACTAGGCAATGTGAGACTTGTCTCGCTAGCGCTGTCATTTAGACTCGGGCTCAGCCGAGACTTGTCACACACTTCCGACTGGAATCTGGCTCTGATACCAAATATAACGACCCGATCCACTAGCAATAATAACTCGTTGAGTCCAAACCACAACCCAAAATGCTTTAAGCCTAGTTATTATTACTAGTGTCCATATGTCTTATATATCCATCTGATGTGGGACTATTGGGGTGTCACATGAACTCCCTGGGAAGCACAATGCGGGCGTGGCGGTTTACTCACGACATACCTTATATGCGGTATCTGGGTGCATATGTGGGCGCATACGGTTTAGCTATTGAAAGTGTTAGAGAATATATATATAATAATTGCAGAAAATATATACAATTGTGACTTCTAAAGTTAGAAATGAATAGATGAGCTGAAAATGACTAAAATAACTAAAAATGCCTGGTGAGTAACAATTTTTTGCTCAAGCGGTTTATTCACAATACTTAGTTATTGAAGAAATCAACATAATTAAATATCTATGCAAATAACATGTACTGGTTATAAAAGTATATGTGAACATTTAGATGTATAATGAATGACTAAAATTTCTTCTTCTTTTCCCCTTTGAATAGTTTAGGTTTGATCGCAAATGGGTACCGGATCTGGCTTATAAACAATATGCGGCCGTCTTGACTGCATTTTAGAACTATGCTCGGCATCCGTTATTTGGCAGGACATCATATTTCACCTACGCGGTGATTTATCTTATTCTAAAAAATGAATTGAAGGCCGAATATGGCATCGCTTCGAGACATTCGATCACACTCTTCATCTATCAAACACTACATGTTTCTCAAGTAAATTGAAGGGATATACGAGATAAAATATTCATGTATCCAAACAGGGCCTAAAACTTCTGCTACGGCAATCTCTGTGTTAATCCGTATTTCTTAGTCTCCGAAATGAGTCGGAATCCTCTTTATCTCTTGGCTGTATATGTTAAGAATATCAGTCCCCTGTTGGGATAGAAATTAGAATCCTGTCCTATATATAAATTGGGGTTTCTCCATATTAGGCTTTTAGCTAAACCTTTCCATTTAAGAGTATGCATGCATGCCTGATTCTTCAATATGGTGCTTCAAAACAACAATTAAAACAAAGTTTTATGTAGTAAGCTCTAATTAGTTACATCACAATGATGGATAGGTCTTGAAATATGTATATTTTGTATTTCTGTTATGTGTAAGTAATTATCTTCTCCCCTTTTTTTTTCTCTTTCCTTAGTTCTTCTAAACTTCCACACAAAGCTTTAGATTTATATTCTGCTGTTGTAATGCTGGTTTAGCTATTCTCAGTGTTTATAAAGGACTACTATTCTAGAATTTGTGTATTCCACTTCCGCATCCTATTTATATATTTCACCGTTTTACAGGCCATGAGATTTGGGGATTTTCCAGAGTGGGCTACTGAACTTACTAGACTTGTTCGTGAAGCTGTGTGCGTTGGTGAGATAAATGGCGCGGCAGATCAAGAAGCTTGTCCTCTGCCGTTAGATTTGCTGTGGAGGGAACCGCTTTTTGATCAACTTATCGCAAATGTTTATGAGCCAGGTGAGGTGCGAAGAATTATACTTTGTGCTCAGTACTTAAAGAGTAGTGTATTGTATCTACTCGCAAAGTATGCTTTCGTATCATTTTCCGTTTACTTTGACCTAAAAGCTTTTCATGTGCTCCGTGCTGTTATTATTTTGCGGTCATGCAGACTCTAGCTTTGAATTTTAGAAAATCTAGAGAGGTCTAACAATACTGATTCGGAGAATCTTGATAAACCTAGTCTTTTAGGTGCCTGATGAGTTGCTCTTTTTCTCCTCATTACTTTTTCTAACCAAATTCTCTCCGATATCTTGATTGCCCTTCGTAAGTCTAATATGTTGATTTTAGGCTCTGCGGTTTCCTTTTATTAAAGAATGTAAAACGACCATTATTCTCCAATAACTTATATGTTATTGAATGTAAAGCAACCATTATTTCCTAATAGCTTAAGTCAGTAGAGAACGGTATTTTTATATTTTTATATTTAACACTCTCACTCACGTTTAGGCTCGAGACTTTTTGACAGACCCACATTATGGACTTAAATTAAACGAGAGGAAATAATGCTAGGAGGACTGGCAGTACGCGAACTCTGAATCTTCCACTCTGATATCATGCTATATTATGCGAAACTGTTGTTTATCTCCAAAATCTTAAGCTGGTAGAGAACGGTGTTATTATATTTTTTATATTTAACAACTCCCTTGTTCTCGACGGCAGTGAATAAGTGCTAAACAAAACCTGATTTCTATAGCAAGATGATCTGAATTGTGGACATTTCTGGTGCTTATTACATTCGAAAATGTCCAGGTTTTGGTGCTCTTAGGTTGTGTTTGGTTCGGGTATAAAAAAATTTAGTTATTCCTGGGATAGGTATAAGTTATGGTATTAGCAGGAACTAAAGTTAATTTTTGTTTGGTTGAGTATAAGAGTTATACCGGGTATAAAGAAAATTGTGTTTGGTAAATTATAGAGGAATAAGAATAGTAGAGGGGATATAAATTTTTATTGACTATTTTATCCTTTATGATATAATTATAAATTAAATCATTTTATAAATTAAATCATTAGTTAAATTATTAGATTTTTTTTTTCTCCCCATTCTCTCGCCGTTGGAAGCGATGCTTCTTCGAACCCTCTAAGCTCTCTCTCTTTCTCTCTCTATTACGCCACCTTCCCTACGACGATGAAGAAGACGGCGCAGGCGTGGTTCACGGGGGCCCCGACGAGCGGCGGCGGCGGCGCCGCCTCCTCCGCCTCCGTCCTCGCGGAGTGGAACTCGTACCCCGCTGCAAGATCCGCCGAGGAGGAGCACGGTCTTCGGTGAAGCGCGGAGACCGTGCGGCAGCAGGGAAGCGGAGAGGGTCTCCGCTTCGGTGCCTCGGAGACCGTGCGGCGGGACCGAAGCGGAGAGGCTTACGGGAAAGCGCGGAGTCTCCGGGGAAGCTACGCCGGAGGGCGTGCGGCGGCAGGGTTTTCGTTCGGTTTCTAGGGAAGCTTGCGTGGCAGCGAACGGATCAAGAGGGGGAAGGAGGGAGCTGGGTTCGATGTTGCGATGGAGGAAGAGGGAAAGAGGAAGGAGCTGGGTTCGGTGCTGCAATCGAGGAAGAGGGGAAAGGGAATGGTGCATGGGAAACCGTGCGGGGCAGAGGAGGAATCCAAAGCTATTCCGGCTGGGGGTGGGAACAGCTTGTTCCCACCCCCAGCTTTTATGTTGGGTATAACTGGGGGGGGGGGGGATATAAGGGCTTACCCCCCCCGGAGGGCGTGCGGCGGCAGGGTTTTCGTTCGGGTTCTCGGGAAGCTTGCGCAGCAGCGAACGGATCAATAGGGGGAAGAAGGGAGCTGGGTTCGGTGCTACGATGGAGGAAGAGGGGAAAGAGGAAGGAGCTGGGTTCGGTGCTGCGATCGAGGAAGAGGGGAAAGGGAATGGTGCATGGGAAACTGTGCGGGGCAGAGGAGGAATCCAAAGCTATTCCAGCTGGGGTGGGAACAAGCTGGCTTGTTCCCACCCCCAGCTTTTATGTTTGGGTATAACTGGGGGGGGGGGGGGGGATAAGGGCTTACCCTACCCCAAACCCCCCCCCCCCCCCCCCCCCCCCCTTTACTAGGAAGCAAACAAAGCCTTATAGTACTATTTTGGAGATTGATTCTAAGATCAGGTATAGTTGATCTTGCATTTGAAAGACGGGACGAAAGCATGATGATAGTAAGTTGAGCGAGTCTGAACTTAGGTGCTCTTGAGGAATCCATGTAGTGTTCAATTGCAGCTAGAGATAGACGCACTAAAGAAATACAATCGAGACGGACGAATTCGTCTCTTTCTCTCACTACCCTTTTAAGGAGGGAATCCTCTTTACAATAGAGAAGTATCTGACAAGATTCAAACTTTTTGTTAAGCTAACTTAAGTGTGAAGCATGTTGTCCTGTTGAGTTTCTGTCAATCCAGGTGGATCAGGCATAGATAATCTCAAGAAGCTTCATCATTGACACAATAGAGTTAGTACTTATCTTTCCATCGCATAATCGATCTCAATTTGTGTGGATTTTTCACCATAAACTTTTGTTTCTCTGCTTGTTCTCGAAGATTCTATTGAAACCAATTTTGTTACCATTCTATAGAATCTTGCAGATACAGATTTGTAGATCAGTAAGCTTGCGAGTCAATTCATTAGCTATTGACTCCGTCAGAACCCTAAACGGAGACGACTCCTCGACTACCAATTTAGTTTTATTTTGTTCCAGACCGTATTTTTGATAGGCGGTCGTCATCTCAACGCGTTTCTAGATGCTTATTGACTGACGACTTTGATTGATACACCTACTGAACTAGAAACTCGCAAATTTTTAAGGATGAAAGATATGATTTGAATATATTACATTTCTTTTTCGTAGAGAACTAACTCTTTTTTGTTCCCACACAATGCAGGGAATCTGCGCACATGTTGACCTGATGCGGTTCGAGGACGGGATCGCGATAGTCTCCTTAGAATCACCATGCATAATGCAATTCACGCGGCCTACAAACGAAGTCGAAGTCGAAGTCGACTCAATCATAACCCCAGAGGAAGAGGAAGATCGCGAGCTTATGAAGAGAGTGTCTGTTTTATTAACGCCGGGATCGTTGGTTCTCATGTCGGGGGAAGCGCGGTATCTGTGGAAGCACGAGATAAACCGGAAGCCGGGGAATCAGGTGTGGGAAGGGAAGGAGATCCAGCAGGGTAGAAGGACTTCTGTCACCTTAAGAAAGCTCTGCCCATCACCCAGCTGAATGTGATAAACTCTCAATCTCTAATATCTGATACTTCTTTTGATTACTTGTTATATATAGGGGAGAGAAAAAGGCAAAAACATTACCTGAACTAATAGCTCATTTTGAAATGGCCAAGTTTGATATCACTGTCTTTTCTGTGTCTCGGATGTGACGATTTTATCCGCTAGCAATAATAATACGTTGGATCTAAACCATCGGCCCAAAATTTTTAAATTCGATTATTATTATTAACGCGCATGATTTTATATATTCAATCAAAATTTCAATCCCATCTAATGTGAGACTGTTATGGTGTTACAAACTTTACTTGTTTAGATCTGGACGTCCTCGTCAGATTCAAATCAGTCCAAATCAGATCACAGACACAAAACAGATCAGCATTATTAGACGATATGAGATTTTAGAGATACCTCCTACGGATTCAAGAAGTAGCTCTCATCAAAATCGCAGTATAACACTTTACTCTGCATAGTCTTTAACTCTCACACTTTCGACTTGTATTCATTTTTTATATTATTTATGACGATATAATCCGTTAGCAATAATAATCTGCGTTGTAGCGCTTACGTGACGGTTGTGTGACGCTAATGTGACAAAAATAGGACCAATTTTATAAATATAAATTTTAAAAAATTATTTGTAAAAAAAAAAAAATTATTAAAGTACTGAAATAACCTTGAGTAATTTTATTAGAATTAACAGCTTGTAGTTTGAAGGTAAAAGTACCTACCAACTAATCAACTCGGTGTAAAAATTACATGAGTATGTATGTACCAGCTGTAACATTATTCTCTCAAAATCCCCAACTTGTACATTCTCAAGGGAGAAAAAAAAGAAGAAAAGAAGATAAATTACCCTTTTAGGTCCTCAAACTAAAAGACACATCACATTTTGATCCTCAAAATTTAATTTCTCGTAAGATCTAACTCAAAGTTTATGAATTATTACAATTAGATCTCACAGTTAACTAAATTGGATTATAAAAATTGAGGCCAGAAAGTATAATAAATTAAAGTTTTGAAAGCTGAAAATGTCACGTTACTCATAGTTTGAGAATCAAAAGTGTAATTTATCCCCAAAAAAAAAAAAAAAAAAAAAAAAAAAAAAAAAAAAAGGTAGTAAAATCCAAGAGAGCACACACTCACACACTGCATGATATTAAACAAGTTTGAGGTTAAACACTGCAAGAAAAACAGCCCAAGCAAGACAAGGCTTGAGCAGATCCCCTGCAATTGGATTCACTTTGTGAAAGCACCTGGAGCACCACAGCAAGCACCCTATCAGGCCTAAAGAAACAATCAGGCCCAGCCGCGTCGCCCCGATCCTGAACACTAACGGGCCCCACAAAAGGCCCAGAAAGAGCTGGGCCGCGAATAGGCCCAAGTCGGCGGGCCGGCGGTGGAACCCACCCTCGGCCCACACCAGCCAAGCCGACAGGCCCGCGAGCCCGGCCGTCGACACTGCCGCCGCACCGAACACCCACCCCGGCGGCCGCCATAACGGCCCCGCCGCAGCCGAGGACCCGCCGCCGCCACCTTGGATAGGTAGGCGGAGGCAGCGGCGAGGGCTAGGGGGACGGCAACGGCGATGGCCAGGGAGCGGAGGCCCCGCCGCGCCATCGCCGCCTTTTGGGCCTTTCTGTCATTAATTTTAGCAATGTTTGTATTAATGGTGGTTGCAGTGGTGGTGATAGTAGGACCAGTATCAGTTTTCGAACGTGTTTGAGACCTTGCGAAGTGGCCATGAAATTAGAGGAGTAAAACAGAAGGAGAATGAGAAGAGAAATGAGTAGTAATAGTAGTAGCAGTAGTAGTTACTTAGACGACAACAACAACAACAACAATAAGAGAGAATGAGAAAAGGTCAAGCATGTGTATATATATATAAGAGCAGGATTTGCTCTAGGTGAGACACGTGTGAAGTGAGGTGGGAGGGGAGTTGGGGGAGGGTGGCACGTGTCAATGGGGAGTGACAGATCAGCATGGAGGTGGGATTTGGTCTCTACTTAGGTGGAGGGATGAGATTGACAAGCAAAAGTGATTTTGTTTTTTTGCTTGCTCTTTATATATATATATATATATATATATATATATATATATATATATATATATATAGGGAAAGAGGTAGAGATGTTTGGGCCAAAAAGTGATAATGTTTCTTATTCTGGTTCAGAAAAGAAACAAAGATTAGTTGTATTATAAGCATATATATATATATATATATATATATATATATATATATATAGAGAGAGAGAGAGAGAGAGAGAGAGTGTTTAGCCGATTATGTTATTATGTTATTGATAGTATCAAATACTTGGTGTAACTAAGTTTTTTACCATTAGATTAATTTTTTTAATTATTTTTATTTCTTAGATCATACTATTTAACTAATCACATACTAAATCTTAGGAGCCCAACATTACCATAATCATACATTTCTTTAATTCAGAAGTTAAAAACTTAATAACATCAATAACTTGGTGTTATCGATAGCTTAGTAGCCTCTCTCTCTCTCTCTCTCTCTCTCTCTCTCTCTCTCTATATATATATATATATATATATATATATAAAGAGAGAGAGAAAGAAAGAGAGTTCGACAGCTATGTTTGTACAAACACTAAGCAATTGGTGTTTTTAAATTTTCTACCGTTAGATCTACCACTCTGACTAATTTCATCCCTTAGATTATTCTATTTCACTTACCACTCACTTAACCTAAAGAACTAACTATCATTCTAACCACACATCTTTTCATCGAAGGGCTAAAAACTAACAAACACCAATAACTTAATACTTTTACAAACATAAGTACTCACTAATATATATATATATATATATATATATATATATATATATATATAAAATTAGGCTAGAATACTATCAATAGCACCAAGTCATTGGTGCTATCAAGTTTTTAGCCTTTGGATTAAAAAATGTGTGATTAAGATGATAGTGGTTCCCTAGGGTTTACTAAGTGGTTGGTTGAATAGTAAAAATCTTAGGTGACCACTATAATCCCAACAGCATATTTTTTCATCCAACGGCAGAAAATTTGATAGCACTAATTGCTTGGTGCTATCGATTGTATTCTAGCCGGACTATATATATATATATATATATATATATATATATATATATATATATATATATATATAGAGAGAGATAGAGAGAGAGAGAGAGAGAGAGAGAGAGAGAGAGAGAGAGAGAGAGTTGGGCTGGAATGCTATTGATAGCACCAGCCCAACTTTGCCACCCATTTTGTAGCCCTTGGATCGCATTGAGATTTGTGCAGGCTTTTTAATGAAAAAAAGAAAAAAGAAAAAGTAAAAAGAAAAAGTAAAAAGTAAAAAGTTTTTCTTTCTAATTAAAGGACCTGCACGAATCTCAATGCGATCCAAGGGCTACAAAATGGGTGGCAAAGTTGGACTGGTGCTATCAATAGTATTTCAGCACAACTATATATATATATATATATAAACTTCATCAAAAATAAATAGATGGGTGATCTATATATACTAGTGTAGCGACCCGCGCGATGCAGCGGACAGATATTATTATAACTAAACTAATACTCAATCTATCACAATAATATAAACAAATTGTTCTAAGATCTCGATTAGATCAATCCAATATCAAATCACGAAATGAAATCATGCTACGACGAATTTGGGACACTCACCAGGATTTCGCCATTTTAGAAGAGGTTGGAGATGAGCACCAACAATTCGGAGAATCTCTTGGGGGTGAAAAATTCTGAGGCAAAATACCAAAATACCGTCGTGCGCACGATCCCTGCCACGGTTTGCCCAAAGCCGCCCTCCACGGCCTTCCCACTTTCGGTGCTGATGGTCGTGGCCTCTGCCGCCGTGGTGGTCGCCGCTGCCATCGCCTATACCTCAAGAATTCGAATTTATCGACTTCTCTAAGAGATTAAATCTCGAAAACGTGATAGAGAGGATATGTGGATGGGAGAGAGATAAAAGTGGGATTTGAGAAAGAGAGTTGGGGAGAAGATGAGGGGATGTCGGGTGAGAAATTAAAAAGAGTGGGGAGAAGATGAAAAGATGTCGGGTGAGAAAAGAAAAAGACGGTAGATAAGAAAAAAAAGAAAAAAAAAATCTCAAAAATAAAAAATATACATGGGTAATTAATTGGAGCTAATTAATTGGGGTAATATTAAATCATGAAGGAAAGAGTGAAGGAAAGAAAAATTAAACCATGAAGGAAATGTTGACATGTGGCAAAAATTAGGAGGAATCATATATAGGTATAGATATATATATATATATATATATATATATATATATATATATATATGAGAGAGAGAGAGAGAGAGAGAGAGGAGAGAGAGAGAGAGATATTGCCTATTTATTTATGGGTAAAAAATATGTTCAACTTTCTGTCTCGTGATAATAGGTCTAGAAGACTAATAAATTAAGTCGGATGAGCCTAATAAATTGAGTGAAACTGTGGTCCACAACAAATCTAACGGTAAGAGGCCCAACAAAAAACCTAACGACCATATGGGTTAAGTTCGGTTGAGATTCGTGGGCACTGTGTCTATACGTTTTGAATAAATTAGTTGCGTATTTCTAACGGCTCAAGCTTTGGGAGTAATAATTAGCGCCAACGATCAGACAAGAAAGAGAGAGAAAGAGAGAGAGGGAGAGAGGGAGTTTGGCTATTATACTCTTATGAGTACGATTGACTTCGTACTCATAAATTATTTTTAAGGATAAAATTTTCGAATTGACGATCCATACTGTTAAATATCATTTAGAGCATTTGAAACTTCTAAAAACTAAATTTCATAATTTTTCAACATTATTTACCTTACGATAAAAAAATCTTAAAATTGATAATTTTTAATGGCCGGTATGAGCTACTCGCTAGTTTAACGGTATAGATTAAATTTTTAATAAAAAATTTTATTCACTATCTAGATAGAAATCTATACTTCTAATCTTAAATTGAAAATTTTAATACTCTATTTTTAAAAAGTAATTTAATTTTGACTGTTTATTTTATGCTCATTTTTATTATTATTGAAAATACTTATGAGTAAGAAAGATCTATACTAATAAGAATATATTAATCCTTATATATATATATAGCACATGATGCTTGAATAAAATAATTTACTCGATAGAAAGTTTTTTTTTAATATGATAGTAAATAGAAAGTTTGTTTTTTTTTTTTTTTTTTACTCTTTCAAAAATCTTATTTTTTATAATTTAATAGGACAATATATTTTACGTATATGTATAAATTTTTTAAAATTCTGTTTGAATACATGAATATATTATTCAGTATATTCTTTTTATTTAAAAAATTTATTTATTTGAAAAATAAAAAATATGATTAAATATTTAAAATAAAATATCATATTTAATTTTTAAGTATTTTTTAAAAAAATAAGATAAATTATTTTACTTATATACTAAGATAAATTACTTTTTATTACTCATATACTATTTATTTTTTATGGGAATCAGTTTAGATCGGCATCAGATATAAAATATCAAATATTTTGAACTACTTTAATATCTTTTAATAGTAATTAAAAGAAGAAGAAGATGATGATGATGATGTTGTATATATATAAAGGGCTTTGTTAGGTGTACATCCTATAAAGGATGTATATTTTACACTCCACCCTATTCTGAGGTGGGGCTTTTTTTATTAGTCACTTCGATATGATCAGTAAAATTCATTTTATTCCAAAATAATGTGAAGTGTAGGATGTACATCCCTCATGGGGTGTACACTTATATAGACCCATATATAAATACACAATCTCTTGAGCTGTCCCAAAGCATAGATATTCATCACATCATGCTTATGTTACCAGGGCTTAATTATTTTGATTGAGAAAGTTATGTTTATTTCTGAGGAAGAGAGAAGAAGAAGCTTCAGGAACAACAAGAAAGCAAAGGAGTTAGGTCAGATGCAGTCTGCACAGTAAAGTATTTTGCCATGTCCTGTAAATGTTCCAGCTGCTATCAGTAGTATGACTACAGGTGTACTTTAATTAAATGATCAAATAATAATAAAAATAAATAAATATAAAATAATAATATAAAATAAGTCAAACAAAGCATACAGAGCAATACAGGCACCCAATACCTTATATGATAATATATTTTTACTCCTCTTTTTGAAAAGGTTTTTTTTTTTTTTTTTTTTTTTTTTTTACATTTAAACCCCTCAAAATTATTATTAATAAATAATTCTAAAATAATTATATTTTTAAATTTACAATCCAAACGAATATTTTTACAGAATATTAAATTTTTTAAAATATTAAATATATTGTAAAATAAAACTCTATTTTATTTTTTAATAACGGCCAAACGGCCCTAAGTGTAATAATTTAATCACAATATTTAAATATAAATTTATTACAATTATTTGTTAAAAAAAAAACTCTTTATTTTGTCTTTGTATTTAAATTATATTTAGATTTAATTATAAAAATGGCTAAATTATATTTTACCCTTCGTAATTACCGAATTGTGTTTAGAGGACAACGGCGTTAACGGAAAAGGTAAATTGACGAAAATGTCCTTACCTTATATTGGAGAGAATAAATTTTAGCTTATTTCCCGCCATTCTTGAATGGTATTTTGGATATATCCAATAATATTTTTTAAAAAATTGATAGTTCACTCAAGAAATGGTGACGGCGGGAGGGTAAATGCATATTTCGATAATTACGAGAGATAAAATATAGACTTTTAAAAGACAGCGGGCAAAATAAAAAAGCGAGATATTACAGGAAAATTTTCTATAATTTAGCCTATAAAAATCTTCTTGCATTTATCTTTTGTCTTAAATATTTTTATGCATAAAAAATTTAAATAATGTCGACCTTGAACTTTAATTCTATCCATTATGATTTTCATTAATTTTAAGCCCATTTAAGTTTCTTCAAGCACATATTCTCGTGCCAAAGTTTAAATATTTTTAAGGATTAATTATATATAGATTCTTAAAAATATATGAAATAGCAAATATAGTCCTACAAAATTTAACTTTTTATATTTATTTTTTCAAAAATCTAACGTTATTCGTATATATCCCTACCGTCTATCCATATCTAATTAACTATAGATTAAATATAAAAAATTAAATTTTGTATAGATATATCTCCTCGACAAATTTACATGAAGTCGTATGAAATTAACCCTATTTTTAACGTCAAATGAGTACAAAATTGGCATTATTTAAACGAAAAATACTTTTTGAACATCCCAAAAGGGATGTACATCTTATACCCCACCCATTCAAGGATTAGGTGTTCTCCACTATTCACTTTTTAAACTTTCGGTTAATTACATGCAGATTCTTAAAAACATATCAAATAACAAATATATTCCTACAAAATTCAACTTTTCATATTTATTCTTTCAAAAATCTAATATTATATATATATATATATATTTCTACCGTCTATGTTAAAAATATCTAGTTAACCATAGATTAAATACTTAACCTTAATCTTGATTAGTTAGTGAGACAAATTTATTTTTTTTATGTTATTTTAATATATTTGAAAAAGCAAAACTGATATTTCAAATATAGTCTATTAAAAAATAGACGAAGAATATATATGAATATAAAAAGTTTAACTTTATAAGAATATATCTGCTATTCGATAAGTTTACATAATCCGTATAAAATTAACTCTATTTTTTTTTACGTCAAATGATTTTTGTCCCGCCTATAGAATTCTAGTTCTATCTTCTCTTTATTCATATATATTCTACCGTCTATCTCTATTAAAAATATCTAATTAATCATAGATTAAATACTTAACCTTAATCTTGATTAGTTAGTAAGATAAATTTATTTTTTTATATTATTTTAATATATTTGAAAGGACAAAACTAATATTTCAAATATAGTTTATTAAAAAATAAATAAAAAATATATATAAATATGAAAAATTAAACTTTACAGAAATATCTCTGTTATTCGATAAGTTTACATAATAAGTCGTATGAAATTAATCCCTCAAATGATTTATGTTCTGTCTATACTCATCCTGAATTTTGATTCTATTTTTTCTTTATTCATATATATTCCTACCGTCTATCTCTATTAGAAATATCTAGTTAATCATAGATTAAATATTTAACCTTAATCTTAATTAGTTAGTGAGATAAAAAAAAATTTATATTATTTTAATATATTTGAAAGGATAAAATTAAAATTTCAAATATAGTTTATTAAAAAATAAACAAAAAATATATATAAATATAAAAAATTAAACTTTATAAAAATATATATATTATTCGATAAGTTTATATAAGCTGTATGAAATTAATCATATTTTTAACGTCAAATGGTTTATCTTCTCTTTAGATCCGTTTGGTAACGAAATAAGACAGAATTAACTATTCCAGGAATAAGTATAAAATACGAAACTAGTGTAAAAAAGCGTTTGCGATGGTTCCAAGGATAAGAGATTTTGTGTTTGGTATGAGAATGAGGAATAAGAGGAATAAAGAATTTTAATTAAGATAAATTATATTTTTGTCCTCAAATTTTATTATATAATAATAAAATTTTGTGTTTGGTATGAAAATAAGGAATAAAAGGAATAAAGAGTTTTAATTAAGATAAATTATATTTTTGTTCTCAAACTTTATTATATAATAATGAAGTGAGAGATGGTACCTCGGTAGACGTGAAAATATATTTAAGAAAAAAAGTAAGAGGGTGATTGGGAAGAGTGAAAATAGTAATTCTCACTTATTCTAATTGTACGAAAACAAACTATATCGATTGATTCCTGGTGCGTTTGAAAAAATAAAAAAAATATCCGCTCTATTTCCAATTCTATACCGAATCCAAACGGGCCCTTTAAGAATAGCTGACATTCTTACTTCAGAGTTGAATGGAAGGGAAAGGGACTTTTTTTTTTTTTCTTTTTTTTTTCAAACAGAAAATTATCGAGTGATCAGAGCTGAAAAAGAAGACCCGGAATTTAGCGAAGGGGTGGTAGAATTTGTTTTTGGTCCTAAGATGAAACTTTTTCAATCTATTGTGTGATAGTATGCCTACTCCGATTTATATGCACCTCCCCAAAATTGGCTTTGGTTCCAAGATGTAGAATCCATCCGGGGCCTTTTTTTACCCAGGAGATTCGGTATCATCATCCTGGCTTCAATTGAACAAGCTCCAAGTCGAAAAAGAAAGGTGGCGCCGCAGAGTGTACGAGACAAATGTATGCATTCTATGGTTACGATTCTATCAGATATGTTTTTTTGATTCTAGCAAACGAAGTTCATTACTATCGATTTGTTTTCAATAATGAAAACTTTCGAATCGATGATCCGCACTATTGGACATGATCTAGACCACTGAAACTATCTAAGAATTATCAGATATGTCTTTTTGATTCTAGCAAACGAACTTCGTTACTATCGATTTGTTTTCAATAATGAAAACTTTCGAATCGATGATCCGCACTATTGAACATGATCTAGACCACTGAAACTATCTAAGAATTACCAGATATGTCTTTTTGATTCTAGCAAACGAACTTCGTTACTATCGATTTGTTTTCAATAATAAAAACTTTCGAATCGATGATCCGCACTATTGAACATGATCTAGACCGCTAGAAGTATCTAGAAATTAAATTTCAAACCTTTTCGACATCGTTGCTCTTATAATCAAAATGTTACAAAATTTATAATTTTAACGGTAGATATGAAATGCTTGCTCATTTAACGGTATAAAAAAATCTAAATCAATTAAATTTGATGAACAAGAAAAGAATATCAAAAAAGTATAAAATTTGATTTCCATATAGTTTAAATAATCTAGATCATATTTAATGATACCAATCATCGTTTTGAAAGCTCCATCATCGAAAACAAATTAGTTTTCGAAAACAAATTTGTTTTCGATGATGGAGCTTTCAAAACGACGATCGGTACTATTAAATATGATCTAAACTATTTAAACTATTTAAAAATTAAATTTTATATTTTTTATATTCTTTTCTTGTCCATTAAGTGGACAAAAAAATAAACAGCTGAAAATAAATATTCTTCAAAAAATAATGATAGGAGTCTTGTAATCAAGATCGAGAATATAGATCTTATTTTAAATAGTTTAAAAAAATTTGTAACTAAAATTTAATTAATTTAGATTTTTTTACACCATTAAATGAGCAAGCATCTCATATCTACCGTTAAAATTATAAATTTCGTAACATTTTGATCATAAGGGCAACGATGTCGAAAAAATTTGAAATTTAATTTCTAGATACTTCTAGCGGTCTACATCATGTTTAACGGTGCCGATCGTCGATTTGAAAGTTCCATCATCGAAAATAAATAAGTGGCAACAGAGCCATGTGATTACAGGCGCTTCTATTATTGGATTTCGTAAACTTTGTTGTTTCATAATGGTTGTAAATTGAATCATACAATCGAACCAATGTTCGATTCGTTTTGTTTCAATTCAGAAGCTTAATCGGCTCGGTTCGGTTTGGGATTTAACAAACCTAACAAATTTGGTTAAGTTCAAAACATGCAGATTAACCGAACCAAACCGAACCGATTACACTCCTAATATTTACTCTTTTTTCCCCTCAAATATAATTGAAGTTCAATTGAAATTCAAGCAATATTCTCGAAAAGCTATTTAAAACTTGTTTACTGAACTTATAACTACAAATCAAAAGACAAAATTAAAAACAAATGGTGGATCATTCGAATCAACGATCGGCACTGTTAAGCATGCTCAATTATAATTCATTGCATTCATTGATCAAACCGCTGTAATATAAAAACCAGCAATGTTCTATTTCAAGCAACCTCGAAATCTCAGAGTTTAAATAAGATATGATAGAAAAAGGAGAAGAAAAATAAGAGCACAAGAGAAACAAGCACACAATTGTTTATCTATAAAAAGCGTAACCGGACCACGTGAATGAACGAAAAATATCGCACCTGGAATCTTTATTTTGTTAGTGCGCGCTTCGTATCGTCTGAGCCTAGCATTGCGTCGACGCCGGCCTGTTAAATGAAGAGAATTTCGACAAGTCGCAACCCCACTGAATCTACATGCAGATAGATTTGTCCAGACTGCTGTCCTTGCTACTGCTTCCCAAACAATCCCACCAGTTAATAAATCCAAGAAGAGAGAAGGAAAAATATCAACTAGCAAATTAGTAGATGGTTCCAAAGAACAAAATAAAGAGAGAGAGAGAGAATCTCTGTAATTTAGAAGGAGGGCCATAACTAAAGCAACCAAACAAAAATTTTGACAATTCGGACCTATTTTCACTCATTTTCTTTCCATTTCTCCCAAAAAAAAAACAAAAAATGTTCTCTCTGATTTTTCTTTTCTCCTCTCTTTTATCTCCACGGGGAAGCGATACAGCTCTATTTGCAGAGGTTTCTCTAGTAAATACCTGTTTACCCCCAAAAGTTTAAGTCGTCGGAGAGCGATATTTTTACTATTTTATATTTAATACTCTCCCACGCGTTTGGACTTGAGATTTTTTAATAAAACCAAGACTTGGGCGAATTAAATAGAAAAAAATTAAATAACACTTGGAGTCCGGCAAGACTTAAAACTCAGGATCTTCTGTTCTGATATCATATTAAATAATAATCCTCCTTACTTGGACTCATTAGACGGTCCACTGGTGATAATTTTCAATCTTAAAGTAAGAATGCTTTGGCACACGCAAAAATAGAAACATTCTCTTCTTATTCTACACTAAATTTCTACTTTCACGCGATACTACGATACGACCATCAGTAAATTCCTTTCTTCTATCTCAACGTGGTCTTATTCTCTTGACAATTTATACTTCATATGGCTAAGTAGTTAACAGAGGTAGACTTTAAATCGGCCACTAGCCCATAAAATGGTGTAATCAGAAGCTTATCCCGACCAGCAGTTAGAACTGTTATAAATGATTTTAGGCACATCTACGATCTCGAGTTTTGAGTAGAACTAGCATGCATCTTATCCTTAGCACGCAGATATACGTATATGCATTGTGCTATACAAACGAAACACATCTTTTAAATACTCAATAGTGTTCAAATGTAGATTTGCATACACTTTGAGATCATCATCATCGTCATCATCAAAAGGCCTTTAAATTTACTATGATGACATCTAAATCCTCAGGCAATTTTGAGGTCCATAAGAATTTAGAAAAGACAACAGCGACACAAAACAGAGAACTAAATAGTGTTGCCTGCGACACTTTTTTGGTCTCTAATTAAAATATCATCAACCAAGTTTAAGCATCTTTATTAACAACCATTCCATCAAACAATTCCGCCACAACTGATTTAATCCTAATCTTTTCTACATTTTCTCAATTTGGGAAACCTACGAAATGTTGGTGCGTGTGGGACGGTTGTAAACTGGCATTAACATCAAAAATGTAGAAGATAAATCATAGCATGCAAAATTTGATGAGTGCTTCATGGTACAAATAAGTAGGGTTTCAAGGAGTGCGTCTTGTAGAACGAGCGTCAAACAGACAATATGGGCCCAAACAAGGGAAAGAGGAAGACTAAACAAACTACTGAAACCATCTTATAATTACTAGCATTTAATTTTTCAATGTAACTTCAGTTCTTACATTTCCTCTTACCCTACTAGAGACTAGAGAAGCAAGCAAAGTTCTCTGTATGAGACCACACAAACTTATCCACTAAACATGAGAACGTAGCGGAATAAAAATTGGACTTTCGATGCTTTTAATCAAAATCTAAAAACTAATTCCAAAGCAGATTTAACCACATCTAACATCATCAGAAAAAACTTTTGCCACCACACATAAGGTTAAATTACACTTACTGTGAAGTTTCATTAAGTTCACAAACTTCAATTTGTTGCAATTGTGTCCCCAAATTTCAATTTCCTAACAAAGGACGATATCTCCGCTGAATGAACCTCCACACTATCTCCTCGTAATGACACGGCAACGACGCGGCGCCTAAATCATATACTTGTAAGATGATACAGTAACCGAATCTATAGCCATGAAAGTAGGTTTAACGAAGTAACCTGATTGAAACACAAATTCTAGTTTCGCGACTAGATTGCAATAAACTGGAGAGATTATCTGCTTATGCAACAAACAATTTTAAAGAAGAGTAGAGATCGTAATCATATACCTGCAACGCCAAATCCCTTCCTCCATGATCACGCAATTCACGTCGAGGACGTGAGAACGTAGCGGAATAAAAATTGGACTTTCAATGCTTTTAATCAAAATCTAAAAACTAATTCCAAAGCAGATTTAACCACATCTAACATCATCAGAAAAAACTTTTGCCACCACACATAAGGTTAAATTACACTTACTGTGAAGTTTCATTAAGTTCACAAACTTCAATTTGTTGTAATTGTGTCCCCAAATTTCAATTTCCTAACAAAGGACGATGTCTCCGCCGAATGAACCTCCACACTATCTCCTCGTAATGACACGGCAACGACGCGGCGCCTAAATCATATACTTGTAAGATGATACAGTAACCGAATCTATAGCCATGAAAGTAGGTTTAACGAAGTAACCTGATTGAAACACAAATTCTAGTTTCACGACTAGATTGCAATAAACTGGAGAGATTATCTGCTTATGCAAGAAACAATTTTAAAGAAGAGTAGAGATCGTAATCATATACCTGCAACGCCAAATCCCTTCCTCCATGATCACGCAATTCACGTCGAGGACGTGAGAACGTAGCAGAATAAAAATTGGACTTTCGATGCTTTTAATCAAAATCTAAAAACTAATTCCAAAGCAGATTTAACCACATCTAACATCATCAGAAAAAACTTTTGCCACCACACATAAGGTTAAATTACACTTACTGTGAAGTTTCATTAAGTTCACAAACTTCAATTTGTTGCAATTGTGTCCCCAAATTTCAATTTCCTAACAGAGGACGACGTCTCCGCTGAATGAACCTCCACACTATCTCCCCGTAATGACACGGCAACGACGTGGCGCCTAAATCATATACTTGTAAGATGATACAGTAACCGAATCTATAGCCATGAAAGTAGGTTTAACGAAGTAACCTGATTGAAACACAAATTCTAGTTTCGCGACTAGATTGCAATAAACTGGAGAGATTATCTGCTTATGCAAGAAACAATTTTAAAGAAGAGTAGAGATCGTAATCATATACCTGCAACGCCAAATCCCTTCCTCCATGATCACGCAATTCACGTCGAGGATGTGAGAACGTAGCGGAATAAAAATTGGACTTTCAATGCTTTTAATCAAAATCTAAAAACTAATTCCAAAGCAGATTTAACCACATCTAACATCATCAGAAAAAACTTTTGCCACCACACATAAGGTTAAATTACACTTACTGTGAAGTTTCATTAAGTTCACAAACTTCAATTTGTTGCAATTGTGTCCCCAAATTTCAATTTCCTAACAAAGGACGATGTCTCCGCTTAATGAACCTCCACACTATCTCCTCGTAATGACACGGCAATGACGCGGCGCCTAAATCATATACTTGTAAGATGATACAGTAACCGAATCTATAGCCATGAAAGTAGGTTTAACGAAGTAACCTGATTGAAACACATTCTAGTTTCGCGACTAGATTGCAATAAACTGGAGAGATTATCTGCTTATGCAAGAAACAATTTTAAAGAAGAGTAGAGATCGTAATCATATACCTGCAACGCCAAATCCCTTCCTCCATGATCACGCAATTCACGTCGAGGATGTGAGAACGTAGCGGAATAAAAATTGGACTTTCAATGCTTTTAATCAAAATCTAAAAACTAATTCCAAAGCAGATTTAACCACATCTAACATCATCAGAAAAAACTTTTGCCACCACACATAAGGTTAAATTACACTTACTGTGAAGTTTCATTAAGTTCAAAAACTTCAATTTGTTGCAATTGTGTCCCCAAATTTCAATTTCCTAACAAAGGACGATGTCTCCGCTGAATGAACCTCCACACTATCTCCTCGTAATGACACGGCAACGACGCGGCGCCTAAATCATATACTTGTAAGATGATACAGTAACGGAATCTATAGCCATGAAAGTAGGTTTAACGAAGTAACCTGATTGAAACACAAATTCTAGTTTAGCGACTAGATTGCAATAAACTGGAGAGATTATCTGCTTATGCAAGAAACAATTTTAAAGAAGAGTAGAGATCGTAATCATATACCTGCAATGCCAAATCCCTTCCTCCGTGATCACACAATTCACGTCGAGGCCCCCGCCCCCGCCTGCAGCAGCTTCTCCACATACTTTCCGAGAATATCCACCTCCAAATTGACCCTATTTCCGACCTTCTTCAACGGGATGACGACCTTCTGCTGCGTGTACGCGACGAGCATGAAATTGAAGCTCCCGTCGTCGTCGTCGACCCCGACCACCGTCAAGCTCGTGCCGTCGACGGCGATGAACCCCTTGGGCACAATCAAGCGTAGGAGCTCCCGCGGCGCGCGCACCCGCACCCAGAGCGAGTCCCCCTCGGCCCTGAACCCGGCGATCTCCCCCGTCCCGTCGACGTGCCCCTGCACGATGTGGCCCCCCATGCGCGAGCTCGGCAGGAGCGCGCGCTCCAGGTTCACCGCGGATCCGACCCCGAGTTCGCCGAGCGAGGTGCGGCGCAGCGTTTCGGGGGAGAGCCCCACCGTGAAGTACCCCTCGCCCTCGCGGTCCCCGTCGCCGCTAGGGTTAGGGTTAGGGTTAGGGTTATCGGCGGCGGGGTTGAAGTCGGTGACGGTGAGGCAGGCGCCATTGACGGCGATGCTATCGCCGAGGCGGACGCCGCCGAGGACGGTGCGTGCGGCGATCCGGAGCTCAAACCCGTCGCCGGCGCCGGCACCGGAGCCGGAGGGGCCGAGGCGATCGACGCGGCCGATCTCCTCGACGATGCCGGTGAAGAGGGATCGTACCCCGGGGAGGGGGCGGGATCGGGAGGGGAAGCGAATTAGGGTTAGGGTTTTGAAGGAGGAGGATGTTGTGCGAAGGGGTTTAAGGAGGGAGAAGGTGTAGGGCGCCGCCGCCGCCGCCGCCATATCGAGCAACGGGTCATCTATACAAATACAAATACAAATACAAAATATAATTTGCCGGTCTTCCGACATGACGTGTCAGAATTTCATGCATTGTGCTGAGATGTCGCAATGCAGTGCATTGCTGATATGGCATTTTTTTATTTGTTGTGCCGGGGTAGCTTCGGTTTCCCCCTACTCGCGCGCACCCGCACCCCCCCCCCCCCCCCCCCCCCCCCCCCCCTCCCCCCCCCCCCCTTTACTCGTCGGTCCCCCCGCCCCCTCCCCTCCCCCATTCTTCCCCCCGGCCTCCTCCTCCGCGGCCGCGCCGCCGCCGCCGCCACCGTCCTCAGCCCCATGGTCGTCGTCGACGGGCTCTCCCTTAGTGCCGCCACCTACGGCGCCCTCGCCCACGGCCTCACCGCCCGCGGGCGCCCCCTCGACGCCTCCGCATCCTCGACCCCCTCGGGCGCAGTCGCTCGATCTCGCCATGGAGCTCCACCTCCGAGTTGGCGAACCGCTCGGGTTCCTCCGGGTGCTTCATCCGCGCCTCCAGGTTGTCTCGGAGCCTCCGCTCGAACGACAGCACCACCTTCTTCACCGCCCGCAGGTCCAGCACCTCCACCCCGCCGTTCTGCGACCGCTCCACCGCCTCCAGCAGCGACAGGTCGACGTCCCCTTCTCCGCCCTCCTCCTCCTCCCCCAACGACTCTTCCCGCTTCCTTTTCTGCCGATCGTCCATGTCGACGCCGACGAACCAGAAGTCCTAACCCTAACCCTAACCCTAACCCAGTAACTTCGGAGGACTTTTAGCAATAAAAAAATTGCTATGCAACCATATGAAATTTGTGTAATTTGAGAGGCTAATGCATGCATTGGTTTTTTCACAAATAAATTTTTTTTTTCTAGGCTCTTAATAATTTCAAATTTTATTTGATATTTTAGAAATAATTTATTTGTTCATCAGTTTAAAATAAAAATTATTTTATTATTTTATTTTAAATTTTTAAATTTTTTTAAATAAATAATCGTATAACAATGAGCCGGAATACAATATTATAAGCTAACAAATAATAATAATACCAAATAAAAAAATCAAAACCTGTCGAAACAGTCAGATTTTAATTTGTTTTTTATTTTTGCAGATAATATTTTTCGTAGGTAATTTTTTATGGAAGTTTAGGGTACCGTACATTTTCAAATATATATATATATATATATATATATATATATATATATATATATATATATATATATATATATATATATATATATATATATATATTTTATTTTATTTATTTTAAAATAAAATAAATTTTATTATACATTTCAAATAAAGTGTTTATATGTATAACATTACTCTGTATAACATTACTCATATTTGATTTTTTTTTTTTATTAATTTTTGTGAACAAAGCGGTGGCATATGTTCGGTTGATCAAGCCATCACTGATATTTGGATGAACCCTCCACCGTACAACACCAAACACCGTTTGTATCCGGTAGGATTCTGATACGTGGACAGCAAGTGACACTTATTTATCCATGTTAATTTATTTTAATTTTTAACAATATATATATATATATATATATATATATATATATATATATATATATATATATATATAGGGTCGGCTACTATACTCATGTAAAATTATCCATGTAAAATTATTTTGTATTCATAAGTTTTAATTTTTTGGATGAAAAAATGTGCGGTTAAAATTATAGTAGTCCCTAAAATTTATACATCTTTGCTGTTTTTTTTTTTTTTTTTTTTTTTTTGTTGGATCCCCTTTTTTGATCTGTTTTGTATCATTTGTGATGCTTGATTGATGTTTAGGAAAAGTGAAAATATTAGGTATAAATGCATTGAGAAACACTAAACTCTAGGGCTTTTCAAATTCAGATCCTCTCCAACTTTACCTTTTTTGATTGAGACCCCTTTAACTTTTAATATCTTTTGATTTGAATTGCTCTACTTGGTTAAATTTTGAATTTTGAGTAAATTTTAGCAAACATAACTGTAGGCTCCTTTCACAGATAACAAGTTTCTGCTGATAGAACTGTACCGCCTCCTCCTCCTCCGGCGGCAGCGGGATCTCTCCCCCACCATAAGCTCCTCAAAGCTCTCCTCCTCCTCCTCCTCCTCCGGCGGTGCACCGCGACCAGCGGCGGCGGGGAACGGCGACGACGTCGCTGGAGAAGATGAGTTTTTTTTTTGCGACTTCCTAAGTACCAAGCAGTTTATTTATATATATAAAAAAAATTTAAAAGAATTATTAATTATATTTAAAAATATTCTTAACAAATTTAATTTATTTTTGTGAAAAATAAATCTATTAATACATATGATTTCAATGCGTTTTTTTTTACTCAATAAATTATTTTCTATTAAATTTGTAAATTAAAATTTGGACAATATAATATTGTAGTTAATTCTAATTTTTTTTGTTCTAAAATAAAGTATTAAATAATAAATTCTGTGAAAGTTTTAAAATTTTATAATGATTGGATACTTATTATGGATTTGCTGTATAGACCGCGGTGCACGGGCAGAAGTAGCAGCAGCAGTAGAAGAAGAAGAAAAGAGAATGAGAGAAGAGGAAGTCGAGAAAGCGGCGCGCGAGCAGCGGCAGCAGCTGGTGGTGGAGAGGATGAAGGAGGAGCAGCGGAGGAGGGAGGAGGCCGTCGAGAAGTGGAAGCAGCTCTACCACGCCATTAAAGCCGAGCTTGATAATCTCATCCAGAGAACCCATCACCAAGGTAACAATTAGTGATTTCCTACATCGTCAGCAACTTCTTCTTCTTCTTCTTCTCTTCTTTATGAATTGTATATTTGCTGCTCCTCTATTCCTCCGATATGAATTATTTTGAATTTACTATTTAATTTTTTAAAAGTTTAAATTTACTATTTAATTTTTCAATTTATTTGATTTGAATCAGTTTATTATATTTTAATTTTAAAAATTTATAAAAATAAACGACAAATTCAAATTTTAAAATTAAAGTATTATTCGCTAATTCAAATCAAACAAATAAAAAAATTAGATGGCAAATCCAAAATGATTCATATATAGTACATATAAATTTTGTGGTACTTCTTTATAATTGATATTTTAAAATGATCCAATAAAATTTAGTTAACTAAATATTTTAACTTTAAAAATTTGTAAGGATAAACAACACATTTAAATTTTAAAATTAAAGTATTATTTACTAACTCAAATAAAACAAATTAAAAAATTGGATGACGAATCCAAAATAATTCATATATAGTACTGATAAATTTTGTACGTCAGTACTTTTATATAATTGATATCTTAAAATGATCTAATCGAATTTAGTTAACTAAATAAATAATTTACTATAAATGAGTCGACAGTATCAAATATAATAATACTAATTAAAATATTATATTATTATCGTATCAGTAATACTTTATTGTTCAGTCAATTGTTCAGTCAAATAAGGTGAACTGTAAAATTTGATTATAGTAATCTACAAATGTTGTGTCAGAAACTGGACAAAAATAAAGTGAGAATCGGGGACCAACAGTGTAATTTAACTAATTTCTTTTATAGGTAAAATGTATGAACATTATTTAAACACATTTGGAAATAAATACATAAACTTTACACATTTGGATCTAAGTACTTACTATTATAATTTATTGATTTGGCACTTATAAATTAGAATTTAATAATATTTCGATTTTTCTACATTGCCACTAAAGTCGAGGATGATGACCTCATCACCAATATAAGGAGATAATTTATTTATTTATTTTAGATGAAAATGTAAAGAAAATTATTTTTTGAATTATTCTGGAATTTAAATTTTGCAATTTTGACTTTTTTATGTACTAATTAATGAATCTACTACAATTTAATGATATTTTATTTTCAAAAATAAAATAATTTTTTTTAACATTTCATTCTATGTTTATTTAAGCGTACTTATAATCAATTTTTTATAATTTAAAAAAAAATATAAAAGAATGATGATAAATAAGTTAATTATATTGGGTGATATATATTTAGTAAAAAATAGAGAGAATATTAGTTATTTATTATTATTATTATATATATATAATAATTTAAAGATTTTTATACAAATACTTTCAGATATGATTAATTTTTTTCATATGATATGATATTTTCAGATATGGTTAATTTCTCAAAATTTTGAACATATTTTGTACAATTATGACATATTTGCTATTATAGTTACTCTCTTTCTCCCTAATTGATTTGATGTGATATTTTCAGATATAGTTAATTCTCAAAATGCTATTCTCTTTTGCTCTACTTAAGATTTTAAGAAATTTTTTTTACAGATTTTATAAAATTATGTCAGAAATATTTTAATTTTTAAAATTCTTTCATATATATATATATATATATATATATATATATATATATATATATATATATATATATATATATATATATATATATATATATAATTTAAAGATTTTTATACACTAAATTACATTTTCTCAAATTTTAAAGTTAAAATACCAATATTTTAAAATTTAAATTTAAAATTAATATATGAAAAAAATTAAGTTGAGATTTAACAATAAAAATTTTCATTATAATTGATATATATTTGATGTGATATAGAAATAACAAAATCTTGACTAGATCTTTCATGATTTATACCTTTTCCAAGATAGGGGTCCATCTTGACTATAGATTTCATGATTTACATTTTTTCCAAGATAAGATTTTCTAACATTATGTCTTCTTTTGAAAAGGCAAATTTGCAATCATATGTCATATTTTCGAAAATAATGTTATTAATTCCAAATATATATAAAATTTTATCAATTTCAAAGAGATTTCCTACTATTTTAAATTTAGTATCGTGATATCTTATTTGTAGATGAATATCTGACTTTTACTTAAATATCATAATTTCTCAAAAATTATTGAAAATTTTTTCTCCCTTAAGATTTACAAATAAAAATATTATTATATATCACTTAAGATTTAGAAATAAATATATTATATACAAAATTTTGTAACAGTAATATTTAAATAGTTAATTTGATTTGATTGATGTGATATTTCCGATTTTGTCAAAATTTGCTATTATAACTATTCTCTTTTCTTATTTCCAATATTACCATAAATGTAGATTTCCATAAATGCAGATTTAGACATTTGCTATCATAAATACTCTATTTTTCTTACCTAAGATTTTTTAGATTTTGTCAAGATTTTCTATCATAGCTATTCTCTTTTCTTATTTCCAAGATTTCAATAAATGCAAATCTCTCATGATTGGGGAAATCGACAAATCTTAAGGACAAAATCTAGAAACAAATTAGATATTCAAATATAATATTTATAGAAATCTTGGAAATACCAATGATAGCAAATCTGTCCTAATTTGGAAAAATCAATGAATCTTGGACAAAATCTAGAAATGTCACGCTCAAAAAAGAAAGTGTTAGGCAGAGAAAAAGATAGTGATATAACATAATACAAATTATATATTTAACTAAAATCTGTTCATATTTATATTTAATTAATCTTATATGTATAGAACCACCAAATATATATTTGTATACATTTTTTCCCCCCCCCTAAAATTATACATAATTTTTTTATATTTTTATTTTAAAATATGTTCTGATTATAATTTGTAGAAAACGTTATCAATGAAATCAAAATATATATTTAAATATTATATTTAAAGATTTATTTTACAAAATCTTATATATATATATATATATATATATATATATATATATATATATATATATATATAACATATTTATTGCTAAATCTTAACCAAGGAATGAAGGTTTAAGGAAATCTTGGAAAGAGGAATAGAGGGTAGTTATGCTACCAAATCTATCCTAATCTAACAAAAATATGAAAATCTACTCAAAATCTTTGAAAAATCATGATAATATATTGGGAAGAGGAAAAGAGGGTACTTATGATATAAAATCTACCATAATCAATATCAATCAAATGAAATCATATATTTATATATTATATTTCTCATGATAGAAAATCTACCATAATCAAGATCAATCAAACCAAATCATATATTTATCTGTTATATTTAAATATTCATTTTAAATTGTGGAAATTTGTGCAAAACTTTTGAATAACTAATATTATATGTAATAAATATAAATATTATAATATAATTTTATATTTTTATTTGGAAATCAGAACTTACAAAATCTTGTGAGTATCTTTTATTAATCTTGCGAAGAGGAAAAGAGGTAGTCATGATAGGAAATCTACCATAATCAACATAAATCAAATCAAACCATATATTTATATATTATATTTAAATGCAAAATCTTGTGAGTATCTTTTATTAATCTTGGGAAGAGGAAAAGAGGTACTCATGATAGCAAATCTATCATAATCAACATCAATCAAATCAAACCATATATTTATATATTATATTTAAATACATATATTTAACTAAAATTATATATAATATTTTTATTCCTTCAAATCTTTAGAAAATCATGATAAATTTTGTGAAAAAAAAAGAGAGTACTCATAATACCAAATCTACCATAATCAACATCAATCAAACAAATTTTTTTTGCAGATTTATGAGTGATGATTGAAATTTTTTGTTCAGATTTATAACTAAAATTATTATATATAAATAATTTAACATACAACGATTTAGAAAATTAGAAATTTTAATTTTATTTTATGAATTATATTATATAAATTAATATTTGCATTGAGTATTGAATATAATAATACAGTAAATATAATAAGATAAGATTTATGAGTAAATTATATATAATAATATACATAAATATAATAATACAGTAATTTTGGATTTTTTTTTTTTAGATTTATAACTAAAAATATTATCTATAAATAATTTAACATACAATGATTTGGTAAATTAGTATTTCCAATTTTATGAATTATATTATATAAATTAATATTTGAATTGTATGTTGAAACCAATTTTATGAATTATATTATATAAATTAATATTTGATTTGTATGTTGAAATGCATATTTCAATTTAACTTGAAAGTTGAGTTTAAATTTGAAAGTAGTTCTTACAAATTTACATTAATTATAAATAATTTTTGTTATAAATAATTTTAGAAATAGGAAAAGAAAAGAAGGAATTATACTTGCCAAAATCTGTCATCATAAGGAATCTAGGTAAATCTGATACAATCTCTGGAGAATAGTGAAAAAATACTAAATATCACATCAAATCACTAAGGATTTTTTAAAAGTTGTGCAAAATAGTAGGAAATTACTAAATATCACATCAAATCACTAAGAATTTTTTAAAAATTATGCAAAATCTAGGGAAAGCCAATATCACATCACATATCACATCAAATCACTAAGTAATATAAGTAACTATAATAGTAGAAATATTATATCAAACAATCATGATAGTAATTTTTCTAGAATTTTTAGGAAGTTGTCCAAAATCTCTAAAAAATAATATCACATCACATCACAAAAAGTGTTCAACATCTAGGAAAAGGTAATATACTAATTTAGAAAAAATATATCTAATCTATGCGCTCATAACTTATCTGACATACAACATTCTGAGAAACTTCGACTTACGTAAGATATCTAATCTATTATAGAATATGAGTATAATTTATTTATTTATCTATTATAGAATATAAGTATAATTTATTTATTTATTATTATTGTAGATTTAATGAAGCAAATCCATCTAATGAGCAGAACAAATGAAGAACTACCAGTTGTCCTCCATATAGTTACCTACTTATTGAATAGTTGCCGTTATATTTCTGTTCTTTATGTAATTACCTGTAATTTACTTTATAATATAATATTTATGTGCTCTATGTAATATATGATGTTGAATATCTAATACTTAATTAGTTTAATATTTAATACTTAATTACATTGTAATTCCCGCAGCGAAGCGCGGGGTATTGAACTAGTATGTTCATAAATTGTGCTGCGGTGTCTCCATTTGAATGGTAACTAAATGTCTACTTCCGTTGTTTAATTCACTCGAAAATTATATTTTTTTTGTAGGCTAAATTATAGAATTTTTTTTTGAAATATTCTGCTTTTTCACTTTGCCGCCCTGTCTTTTAAAAGTCTACATTTTGCCCCCTCGTAATTACCGAATTGTCTTTAGGGGGCAACGGCGTTAACGGAGGAGGTAAATTAACGAAAATGCCCTTACCTTATATTGGAGAGAGTGGATTTTAGCTTACTTTCCATCATTTTAAAGGGTATTTTGGGTATATATAATAATATTTTTTAAAAAATTGACGGGGTAAATATATATTTCGATAATTACGAGGGAACAAAATGTAGTCTTTTAAAAGACATGGGGACAAAGTAAAAAAACGGAATATTATATGAAGGTTTTCTGTAATTTAGTCTTTTCTGTAATACTATTTTTTTTAAATGTCGTAATCCGCTTTGCCACCGCTTAGGGCGAAGCAAATTACGGAAGGGAAGAATAAGAGATAGAAAAAATAACAAAAAATTAACTGTGGTAATTAAATTTTTTTTCCCCGTAATTATTTGTTATATGTGCAAATTTACACTAAATAAACCAAAAAATATAATAACTGCAGTTTCAAAATTTTGAATTAATTCTTATCAATCAAACAATACCGAAAAATTAAGTTTTACCTAAATTTTAGTTCAATTGAAAGTCATTTTTATGCATGATGCTCCTTTTCCTTCCACTTCCATTATAATGATTCAAGTATGATAACAACAATTTGAAAAAAAAAAAAAACAAAAAAAATTGAAAAGGCAAAAATCTTCACATAAATATTAGGTTTTTTAATTTTCTCTCTCACTTTCAAAAATTTATATTTTACTCATTAAAAATTTCAAGTTAATTCATTTAGCCACCTTCCGTCCAGATTTCGTCACTATTATGTTAATTTTTTTATAATTTATTTCAAAAATACTTCTAAAAATGACAGATATATATTAAAAAAATATTTTTTTAAAATTTATTTCAAAAACACTCTAAAAGTATTTTTAAAATTTTAAAAGTGTAAAATATAAATTTTTAAAAGTTAACTGTAAAAAGTGTCAAAAATAGATATTTACAAATAAAAAAAAAAAATCTGCATTTTTAGCCAAAACATATTGACAGTTTATTTCTGTACTAGGCATCCCTTCTCCATCACTTCAGCTCCGGGAGATGATTATCTTAGCATCCACATCCGCACTAGAGGTGATTGGACATCAAGGCTTAAGGCTGTCTTCTCTGAGGTATGATAAAAATAAAATACATGAATTTATCTGAACTATTAATTATTTTAAATATAATATTTAATTTTATTTAAAAGGTGATTAAAAAAATAAGTTTATATTTTATTTAAGGGGTAATTTTTTATATATCTTTAAAATTTTTTCTGTTTTCAGATTTATCTTTGTAAGAAAGCTAATATTAAAACTACCTTCTTACGTTCCAACTTCTTTCCAAAATACCCCTGAAATTAAATTCGGTTAGTGTATCGTTTGGAGCTGAGATTATCATTTTGCCCTTTCGAATATACCCTAAACCCTAAACCCTAAAACCCTAAAAAATCCTAAACCCTAAACCCTAAAACCCTAAACCCTAAACCCTAAACCCGGGCAAAATAGGTATATCTGATAGTTTTCAACTCCGATTATTATTTAACTCTAGTTTAACCCTAGTTAACTTAACAAAGGAAAACGGTAAGGGTATTTTTAATAACGGTGGAACGTATGAGGGGTATATTGGAAAGAAAAAATAAGAGGGGTAAATCAGATATTTCTTCAGATTTCAGGGGTACACAGGCAATTATTCCTTTATTTAAAGTTACTTTCTTCAACTGCTGTAGTTTGAGCGTAGTATCAATTACTGTAGTTGAGCCTCCTCATGTAGTTCTAACTACAATAGTTGAATTCAAATACGTCAACCAAATAACGGATTCGGATATGCATGTAGCTACAATTACAATACAGTTGTAACTATACATTACCAAGCAACCCTTGCAAAGTAGTTACAATTTTACCTTGTAATCGATCGCTCTTATCACACCTGTCTAAGAATTTGATGATTGATATTCGAAGTTCGAAATAAATTTATAATTTTATTTAAAAAGTGATTAAAAAAATAATTTTATTTAAAAAATGATTAAAAAAGTTCGAAATAATTTTATTTAAAAAGTGATTAAAAAAATAAGTTTATATTTTATTTAAAGTTACTTTCTTCAGCTGCTGTAGTTTGAGCGTAGTACCAATTACTGCAGTTGAGCCTCCTCATGCAGTTCTAACTGCAACAGTTGAATTCAAATACGTCAACCAAACAACGAATTCGGATATGCATGTAGCTACAATCACAATACAGTTATAACTATACATTACCAAGCAACCCTTGCAAGTAGTTACAATTTTACCTTGTGATCGACCGCACTTATCGCACCTGTCTAAAGATTTGATGATTGATATTCGAAGTTCGAAATAAATTTATAATTTTATTTAAAAAGTGATTAAAAAAATAATTTTATTTAAAAAGTGATTAAAAAAGTTTGAAATAATTTTATTTAAAAAGTGATTAAAAAAATAAGTTTATATTTTATTTAAAGTTATTTTCTTCAGCTGCTGTAGTTTGAGCGTAGTACCAATTACTACAGTTGAGCCTCCTCATGCAGTTCTAACTGCAACAGTTGAATTCAAATACGTCAACCAAATAACGAATTCGGAAATAACAAATTCGGATATGCATGTAGCTACAATCACAATACAGTTATAACTATACATTACCAAGCAACCCTTGCAAAGTAGTTACAATTTTACCCTGTAATCAACCGCTCTTATCGCAGCTGTCTAAGGATTTGATGATTGATATTCGAAGTTCAAAATTGAAAATTTTACATTTCTAACTGAGTTTATTTCTAGCCGCTCTTGGATGGCGATAATCTTATTATTTCAAAGAGAAAATGTAAAGCATTATAGGCATGTTATGAATTGATGATTTTGCTACCCTAGCTTGAGTTAAGCCCAACCTCCAAAATACTTCTAATAAGTTAGATCATATTAAAGACTAACTTAAGGACGATCGGTCGAAAACTAATTTTAGGTAAAAACGTACAGAACTTGTCTAAACTATGGACTATTTTGAATCCGCTACCCAAACTTTTAAAATATTAAATTTACTATCAAAAATTTCAATTTATTTGATTTGAATCGGTCAATAATATTTTAACTTTAAAATTTAAGTTAACTATTTACTTTAATGAACTTATAGTTACGACAATTGTATATAATATACTAACTAAATCTGTAAAGATAAACGACGTATTCAAATTTTGAAGCCAAAACGACATAGACAGGTTCAAATCAATAAATTAAAATGGTTGGATAGTAAAATCAAAATTTTGTCAAATTGTATAGCCGATTCAAAATGGTCCATAATTCATATGAATTCTACACATTTTAACTTTACTTTTGCTCAGTATAAGCATCTTTTTCGATCAACTAAATCTTAAAATTGTAGCAGATCTGCAGACCTCCGGTCTCCGGCCAAAGCGGTCTCTTACGAGCTGATTTGGTGACGATAGAAAATACTGCAAAGTAAGTACATATCAACAGTTTCATTCTGTATGAAAAGTTTAGCGTATATTTGAAACCAAACACACCCTTAGCTAAATCAAATATTCTGAATTTGAATTTGAATTTGAATTAGGTTTCCAAAACTTTTGATCGACGGGCCCTATGGTGCGCATGCTCAAGATTATCGAAAATACGATGTCCTCCTCCTCATCGGGCTCGGCATCGGAGCAACACCCTTGATCGTCATTGTCAAGGATGTGCTCAACAACATTCGATGCGAAAACGGCGACGAAACCCAGAAGAAAATGTTCGCAACGCAACGAGCCTACTTTTACTGGGTCACTCGCGAGGAGGGCTCGTTCGAATGGTTTCACGGGGTGATGAATGAGGTGGTCGAGAAGGATGAGGGTGGCGTGATCGAGCTCCACAACCACTGCACGAGCGTGTACGACGAGGGTGACGCGCGCTCCGCGCTTATCGTCATGCTCCAGGCCCTCAACCATGCGAAGAACGGGGTCGATATCGTGTCGGGAACCCGCGTTAGGACTCACTTCGCAAGGCCGAACTGGCGGAATGTTTTTAAGCACGTCGCAGTAAATCATCAAAATCAAAGAGTTGGTTAGTATATCTTTAATCACATATTATTGTGTAACTTCACTTAGAAAAAAAAAAAAAAAAAAAAAAAAAAAAAACTTAATTTTGATCTTAACAACTTTGTTTGGTTGCAGGAGTTTTCTACTGTGGTGATCAAAGGCTCACTCCAGAGCTAAGGCAAATAGCTCAAGATTTTTCACACAAAACAAGTACAAAGTTTGTTTTCCACAAGGAGAATTTCTAATTTGATCAATGTAGAAAAAGCATGAGATTCTTTTGTAATTACATGAGTTTTTTTGTTTTGTTTTGTTTGGTTGATTGTACGTTCGGTCCTCAAACTTTAATTCTGGTTCGAATTTTTAGAATTATTGCTTTTAATCAAGTCTAATAACTAAATATATTTAACTAAATATTGATATATCGATAATGCATATAGAGGTGATGTAACAGTATTGTGATTGATGATGCACTCATAGTACGTTATGATACTATATCAATTTTACATTAACAATACGTTAAAATTTAATCAAATAAATTAAGTTTTAAGGCTTGATTGTAATTATTTTGAAAGTACATGCCAGACATAATATTAAATTAAAATTTAAAAATTAAAATATTAACTTTCTTATAGTTTGAGGACCAAACATATAATTTATCCTTTTTTTTTTTTATAATATTTAAGGGAGGAAAGTAATGTGATTATAACACTTTTTATAAAGTGTGTAAGAATGGTTGATTTGACTACTAGGCTTGTAGAATTATAACATACATTCTATATAGTGTGAAAATTTTGGCATGTTTGTTTTGCTTGCTAGTAATTTTTAATTTAAAATTATTTTTCAGTGTCTTTATAACTACAGTTATTTCATCTTTTGTTTGTTTTATTAATCAAAATTTTCACACTAGTATTGATTATACCTAGCGCGGTTGACTAAGGACCTCATAGTTATTATTCGATATCTCAAGTTCGAAGTCTAACACAGTCAGCTAAGGAATTGATAGTTAGTATTCAAAATCCCAAGCTAGAAATCTAGTTGCTTTACATTTCGACTAAATTAATTTCTAAAATATGAAAAAAGCCTACAACATAAGAAAATAGAAAAAAAAATTATAGCTATTCAGGTTTGATTCATAATTTAGTCTTAATCGATCAAAACAATTTATTTTTTTTCGTCTTCTGTATCCTTTTCGACTATCACGCACCCTCTCACACGCTTTACCGCAACAATTCTTTTTCTTTCACCTTTTGTATTCTTTTCCACTATTAGGCACCCTCTTGTGCGCTTTGCCGCAGCAACCACCCTTGCTTCAACGCACTCTCCCTCTCTGTCCTCCTCAAATCCTACAATAATCTTGTCGCCGTTGCCGTCCATAGTCGCGCCCTCTGTCGCAATCTCACCTCCGTGATTTGTGCCATATTCAAACCTGCATCACTGCCACTAGTGTCGATCGAGGTGTGGGTGATATAGGAGAGAGAAGTACAGCGCCGATGCGGGAATGATGGAAGAGGAGGTGGTGGTGGGAGAGGAAGCTAGAATAAAAAGAGAGAAAGGGACGACGAGTAGGAGGAAAACAAAGCGAGAGGGAAACAAACAAATTAAAGAGCAATAAGAATATTTTGAACAGTTTATTCAAAATTCAAATCTAATTAATAAAATTTTAAAAAATGATTTATTTTTTGTAAAAATACAAAATCGATAATTTCTTTGTTTTTTTTATACAAATTGCTCTTTAATCTATAATAAATTAAACTAGTGAAAGCATCCGCACTGTTAGGGACTTAGAAAATTTCAGTCTAAGTTCCTAGCCCAAGCCGAAGAAGTTTAAATCCGTGACAGCGCGCTGCAACAGGTAAATATTGTTGAATCAATCAAATTCAATAAAAATAATAAAAAATTGATAAGATAAGAATCCAACTATGGATCGGAGATATCACAAAGTAACAAATCTTTTTCCAATCACCCAAATACATAATAGAAATCACAACTTCTCAACGAACACTGCGATCATGTCAAAAACTCTATCGAACGAAGGATCTACGCATAAAAATATAGAAATTGAAAGTATAATATGAGATTGAGGGGATTGGAGGGGGAATCACCAAGGGGCATAAAATTCGACGACGATAAAGGGATGGTTGGAGACGGTGTTGGCAAAGTTGGAGGCGTCGAGGGTGAGCACCAAAGAGAGCTTCGCCTCCTCCGCCACCGCTAGAGTTAGATTCAACATTTAAGATAATAATAATAAAGAGATTAAGAGGGAGATAAAGAGATAAAGAAGAGAGCCACATTAAATAAAAGATAGTATCTTTATATTGTTTTGTTTTTTCGAATTCGTAATTTACGCATTCTAAATTTTTTAAGCCGTCGGTTTGATCCATCAATTATAATTAATAAAATATTTAATTAAAATTTTATTATATAAAAAAAAAGGTTCAGGAATATGAGTATGAGGGGAGTATAATAGAAAAGGAGAGAGAGAAAATGAGAGGACAAAAAAAAAAAAAAAAACTTAGAAGGGTTTACGAGGGTGAAAAATTAATAATAAAAATTCATATTATTTAATAAATAATAAAAATAAAATAAATATTTACCGTCGAAAATAATTAATTATTAAATATATTTTCAAACAGTGGGTGTGTCCCCTAATCATCTTGTTCTTTTCCGCGCTAATTTTCCCCCAACTTTGTTTCATTTCAAATCTCTCTCTCTCTCTCTCTCTCTCTCTCTCTCTCTCTCTCTCTCTCTTCGCCCTTTTCACAAAACCCTAACCCTAGAAATCGACCCCGTCCATGGCGGAATCCGACCCAGCTCCATCGTCTCCTCCTCCCGCTCCCGCTCCCGCGCCCTCTCCCAGCACCGTAAGCTCCATCGATCGATCTATTTATCTCTCTCTCTCTATCTCTATCTCTATCTCTATAGCTATCTCTCCCTCTCTGCTTCTTTTATTTTGATCTTTAACTGATCGGAAACGCCGTGGATTTGTGGCTGCAGAAGAAGGAGGATCTGCAACCAGTGGGAGAAAAGATCGCGGTATGGTGGATTTTTTTTTTTTTTATTTATTTTTTTTTTTTTTGATGGAATAGAAAGGGATCTAGGGTTTTGTTGCTCGATCTGGATCTCTCTTTTCTCTCTTTGGTTTGAGAAATTTTGATTTGGTTGGCTAATTTGTGGAGTAGGAATTGAACGAGTCACAATCGGAATTACTCAGTAGGCTTGGAGGATTGAAGGAGGTATTTATCAGTTCACCATCATTTGCTCTGTTTCATTGTTGTTTTCTGATGTTTAGGCATAGTTTGAATTAGAACACATACATTTGTTGGAAACACACCAATTTTGATGCTTTAGAGGGTCCGAAAGATCTCATAATCGGCGGTTCCAACTACAAATTTCATAGAATTGAAGGAGGTAAATGTTGGGAGATATATTACTAAATCTGATTACATTACAGATTTGAGGCGGAGGTTGACGGAGATTCTTTCAACATCCAGTATAATAGAAATGTGAATTTTACACCAACAGAAAATTTTGAAAGTGCTTAGAAGTTTTTGTGCCCTCTAAATCGTTAAAGATGGTGCGGTTGGACACTGCATTTCGAAAATTGGACTTAGCTGTCGGAAGTGGTTGTTAGATGAAATTCTTTTGGAATTGTTGCAGGATTTGCAGAACTGGAGGTTAAAGTTGGACACTCAGGTTAAGACATACAAAGATGTAAGTTTAATAAAGCATGCTTTTTGTTCTGAAGATTGTTTTTTGGCTAAATGTTTTCTAAATGTGGATAAGGAAAAACATGCTAGGGTCTCATGAACATTTGCTCAATTGCATATTGCCACGCAGAAGTTTAAAATATTAGAATGAACTACTTGAATTCAATATTTTTTTTTTTTAATCATGTAGCTAGTTGTGATATGTGGTAATTTTGTTGACGATCTTCCGTTACATGATTTCCAAATGACACAAATGCTCCTCTTGTTTTTCAATCGATTTGCTCTTGGTGATATTAATTTTCTTTGTATGAATGGGGATTTGAAGGACCATTGACTTCTTAAACTAATTGACAGAGAAGAAGAGAATTCCTCTATACTTTTATTTCTTGGTTCTTTGTTGGCTTAATTACACTTTATTGAAATAAACTATACCAGGGATTCCACTTACTGAATTTTACTTGTTACCGGACCCACCGCTGAGCTTAAGATGCTGCAGCAATCACTACACTTGACTACAAACAATAGCTGTCGTAATATATGATTAATAGAAGTTCTAGTCTTTGTCTAGTCAGTCTGCTAGCTCTTCTCCTAAACAACAATATCATACGCCCTAGTCAGTCTGCTCCGGGACTGTTTGTTTCATCGAAAGTGAAGTTCAAGTTGAAGTATACTTTTGGGTGAACTAGAGTCTTCTGCTATTTGTTTGTATAGCTGTGGAACGGTAGTTTCCTTAGTTTTGCTATTTTCTTGGTAAGAACTGAACGGCATAAAGCTGAAGGCGTGACTCGCGAGAGATGGGCTTGTATTTAATTATTTATTTTTTTTACTTTCTTTCCCATAATTGACATCGGCTTGGGGTGGTTCAAAGTCAATTACGGTATCTTGGAGAGTTTGAGTTTCGACCGAAGATTAAGTTACGATAAACCAAACTACAGAAATGGGCGTCTACCACCGAAAACTACTTCATCCCCTCTCCACTTTCGGTGAAACAAACACACACTTGGCCGAGAAGCAAAAAATTCCTTTGTTAAAGTGGATAAATCTTTGAACTCTTAACTCTTTATGTTCATTGTTATTAGATAAGTCATAAGAAAATGCTATTCTTAAAAAAGTATGAATTTTAACTCTCAGAACTTGTTGATACTTTGCTATATCTCTTACATTTTGCCAGTATTTAAAAAGGCGCATGCGCGCGCCTCAGTGCCTCAGATGTGCCTTATGATATTTTAATTTAATAGGTCTAAGGTTTGGATTTTCGGGGTTTAGATTTTTTCAATATATATTCTAAAATATTAAGGAATTGAAAAATTCCTTAATTTGAACAATTTCTTTCCCTTTTTTTTTAGTCGTTCTCTATTTCTTCAATTGCAACAAGGCAGCAAGTACTTTTAAGTTAAAAGTTGAAACATAATTTTTTTTCTTTTTAGTTTGAGAGCATGTAAGCATGTGATTTCTTTATTTTTTTATAGTTATTTTATTTTTATATGGCTATTTTAAAAATATTTTATATTATAAAATATTCATTCAAACTAGGTTTGTTAAGAGTGTTTTATTCTTATTAGAAGTGCGCCTTACCTTCTTGAGGCGCGCGTCTCGCGGTGCACCTCGTGCCTACGCTCCACGAGGTCTTTGCGCCTTTTTGCGTCTTTTCAAACACTGCATTTTGGCAATCAAAGAACCGTAAGACCGGCGATCGCCAATCCATGTTTTCTTTGGGCTTGCATGAGGACTTGCGAAGTTGCTGCTAATAAAAATGCTCATTTCCATGTAAAATTTTACAGTCTTCTAATGTACTATATGTGTTGCTGTGAATCTAGAGTCCATTTTAGAGCTTTAAAGGGCAAAAGATACACTGTATAAAGAGAAAGCTCTCATAAAGTTCAATGCACCAAAGTGCATCTAAGCCTTCTTTATTCTAGCCTGCTTTTGCGTCTCATAAACTCTTTGTCTCCTCTGCTTTCTCCTCTTCTTTTTGATTACTTTGTTTGTTGTTGTTCCATTTGATGGTTATCTCACATTGTTGATTTACATTTTCCGATATAATACTAAAACTTGGATTTATCTACCGCGTATCGACTATTGTTGTTGTTTTAGGTTCCGGCAAGCAGCTTATTTCTAAGAAGTAATGTATTATTGTTGTGGTAACTATTCAGCTTTGCTTATTGTTTTTGTAATGCTACAAACAGGAACTCACAGATCTTAAGCAAACACTCAACACCGAGCTGGAGCAACTGAGATTGGTAAGTAAACAAAATTTGTTCTGTCGTACTTCTCTTGCGCTATCTTCTTCTTTTTTTTTTTTTTTTTTTTTTTTTTTTTTTTTTTTTTTTTTCTCTTATGTGTATTTTTTATTCCTATTTAGGATTTCCAAGAATTGAGGACAACTCTCCAGAAGCAACAAGAGGATGTCACAGCTAGTCTAAAGAACTTGGGGGTAATTGCTTGTTCGTTTGTTTTCTTTCCTAATTGTTCATCTGCGGATAAATGTGGTATCTTATACTCGAAACTTAAATACAGTAGGCCTTAATTTAGTTATAGCTTTCTATGTTCGAAACAGCTTTAAGAAATAGTAACAAGCTCATCTTCTATTACTGCGTCGATCATAATTTGCGGCTGATTGTTTTATAATAAATGGATATGAACTCTACTTTTATTTGACAATAATAAACTAACTACTGTAATTCTGTGAAGTTCGAAAACATCAGTTGACTAGTGCTTATCTGGCTCGGCTGCTATCATCACTTCTTTTAGAAGAAGCAGCAGCAAGGAGTTTGGCAAATTGAAGTTCTGATCTTGCTGCTGCTGCTGCTGCTGCTGTCAAGAAGCTGAGTTTAGCTTCCGAATCGCCCAGAAGCTGAATTTGATCCTTAAACAACCACTCATCAGCAATTATCGGGTAAAAAATATAACCATTGCAGGAAATGGAGAGACGCGATGGAAAAGAAGAATAGTTGCAATTTCTCTCTTCTTGCTGTCGCATTCTCATCTCCTGCCTCATTTAAACAACTACATGGAGGTAAAAAGAAGGGCGGATTGATTAACTTGAATTTAACCCACAAACTTTTGATCACGATTCATGACTCAGATCCCTTATTCTATGATGTCAGAATTCATTTGAATAACTAATGCTTGCTCAAATAGCTTTATTCTTCTGAACATTTGTTTAACCCGAGTAGCAGCCGTCTTGTAAGTAATAATATAATCTGGTGAACATAAAACATTCGACAAGTTAACTCCGTTCTCTAGTAACTTAAGCTTTTAAGAATATAACTGCTATTTTGCATGGTACAATAGTAGGTCCTGAGTTCGAAAATAAATGTGCTGTGCTTAAATAAAAGACGGTTTTCGAATTTTCAGATGCAGGACTTGGCCGAAAGCCGAAAGGCAGAAGATCAACAAAAGGATAATGCGGAGTCCAAAGAAGCCGCTTTAGAAGGCAGAAATGGTGCAATTCAATCAGAGGGCTCTGCTGCAGAGTCCTCACCCTAGGAAGGTATGGTGTTGTGCTCCTCATATGGACTAAGGAGCTTTTTAGCCTCTTATGAATTGGTCACTGTTATCCTGTTGTCATGTTCATGTTCATGACCATATTTGGATGAGCCACATGAACTACATAAAAAGTATGCCCTTTTTTTTTTTTTTTTTTTTTCTTCCTATGATCTTATTTCTAGGTAAATTATTAAAAGATCTTGCATCCCCCTGCATATATATATACTAGTTTAATACCCGCGCTTCGCTGCGGAAACTACAACCTAATTAAGTATTAGACATTATACATTAACTAATGAAATATTAGACATTAAACATTATATATTACATAGAGTACAATAATATTATATTATAAAAGTAAACTACGGGTATTAGACATAATGTAGTACATAGAGAAATATATTAAGTATTAGACATTAAACATCATATATTACATAGAGAACAGAAATATTAAACATTAAACTAATTAAGTATTAAACATTAAACATCATATATTATGTAGAGCACACGAATATTATATTAGTAAACTGCATGTAGCATGGCAATTCTTCATTTGCTCTCTCTATCTGATGGTTCTGCTTCATCAAACTTACAATCAATGTAAATAATTGGATAGCATAAATAAATTATAATTATATATATAATCATAAATGATTAAGTAACAAAACTATTTTAGATTAGATATCTTACGTAAGTCGAAGTTTTTTAGGATGATGTATTTCAGATATATCATCAATAAATTGTCTTGAGCTGCTCATAAAAATATTTGTTAAAGTTAAAAAAAGAAAAAAAATATATTTATACAAATTTATCTAAAATATTACTTCATATAAAATGATAGCAGAACTACCTGGAAGAAATTTTCACATCTGGTGATATTTCTGTAAATAAATCTTTGTTGATTTCTTTGTTAGTAGTAGAAGACTGTAGTTGTTCTTCACATTTGATAAGCAAATTTTGTAGCACAGGAGACTTTTCTTTGGCATTACAATTAAGAGAAAAATTTTTTAGTACTTTAAAAGATACAGTGCTCGATCTAAATCTTTGTGTGTCGGGTGTAATCTGAAAAATATGCTCCTGTCCAATAATAGTTTTAATTACCGGAGGAAACGTAAATTGATCTGAACCAGGTGAGGCAGCTAAAATTTGAGTTGGGATACGAATGAGATCTTGTCCTTCCCAAATATAGTGAAATTAGTAAAACCACTCGAATCTTCAACAACAACATTTAATTTGTACCTTTTAACAACAAATATATCAATAATATCAATTAGTAATATAAAGTAAGTAACATAATAATTTAATTTTGATAAAATTATAATTAGGATAATGTTAAAAGCAGTTATTACCATGGTATAGGACTTTGTTCATTTTCAGTACAGTTGGAGCATAAGAAAATATCATCATATATTTTCACAGATGCTTTGCAATTGGCACACGCTTTATACCACCAACCGAATAACGTGTCGAATTTAAAAATATTGGCTTGACAGGTGAACTTCGTGTTCTATTAATTATAACAAAGAAAAGTAAGTAAGAAAGACGAAAGAAAATAAAAATAATAGATGTTTGATATTCTATAAATAATTTTATCTGGAAGGTAGAAAGATCCAGCTGCAACAATTCAGCAATATTTTTTCGATTTAAACACATTTCTTCTTGAGGACTAATAACTTGTTCATGACTTCTGTCAATTCGCTAAATCGATTTATTCACAACTTATAAATTACATGTGATAGTTGATAGGTAAGCAAATACTGCTAATTGTATATATTAATTTTTATGTAATATTAATTATTAAAGGATGGAGTGCGGTCCTGGCGGACATTGTTGGGCGATTCAATTTAGGGCATTTTTTTTAGGGTACGATCGCGGCGGACCTGACGGCCAGATTCGGTGGCTTCCCCACCGACTTTTTGGTAGCGCGTTATCAAGAACGGGACTACATCATCCTCCTGTCGGAATGGGTCTAACCTAAAGACCTCATCAACAGCGGGCTTATCCACCTCCTCCATTGCCGTCTACGTTGCTACCCCTGGGAGCCCTATCAAGATGCCGACCAATCCAGGCTCACCCACAAAGTCTGGATCAAGATCATCAACTTGCCCTTTGAATGTTGGTCAACTAACCGTGTGACCGCTATCGTTGGGGGCTTCGGTCGCTTTATCCGAGCTGATGAGAGTAGCAACAACGTCGTGGACATGACCGGCTTCAGGTGCTTGGTGGCGGTTGACGACCTCGCTGACATTCCTGAACTCCTTTCAATCTCAATGGGGGATGTGGTCATCTCAGCTCCGGTGAGAATTGAGAGTACGTCACCCTTCGGAGGGGAAGATCGCACACCGTTCGTGGGGACCTAGCGAGGGAGGGGACCAAACGAACCCCCATGGTATGCTGCTGGCCAGGAGGGTTTCCCTGGTCGGACTCGGCGGCGACAACAGCAACTCCAGGGATGCCGCACGTGCCGGACAGAGCGAGTCTGCTACATAAAGCAGAGGTTGCGAATTTTCTTGACTTTTGCCTCGCAAGAGAAGATTGTATCGTCCGCGAATTGGATGAGGGAGGTTTTTGCTTCCCCCAATGGTCCAACCCCTTTAAGAAAGTTATTTTGAACGGCTTTGTTGGTCATACGCGCCAAACCTTCTGCCACCAGCAGGTACAGAAATGGTGACAGAAGGTCCCCTTAGTGGAGGCCCCTCTTCAATTTGAACCATTTTGTGGGGGTATCGTTGACAAGAATAGAGACCTTGCCATTGGAGATACACTGATCGATCCACCAACACCATTTTTGGTTTGCGCCAAGACATCGGAGAATATGTTTGAGAAAGCCCCAGTTCACTTTATCAAAAGCTTTTTCAAAATCCACCTTGATGCCAACACAGTTGATGTGCTTGCTCACACCCCAGCTGATTAGCTCGCTAGCTGTGACGAATAAGTCTAGAATAAATCTGCCTTTTACAAAGGCAAACTGCACGGGGGAGATGATCTTGTGCAACTCATTGACAAGCCTGTTCGTGAGAACCTTGGAAATAATTTTCTGAATGCAGTTGATAAGACTGATGGGCCGAAAGTCGTTAGCCGAGTTGGCCCATTCTGATTTGGGTATCAGGCAGATGTGCGAGTAGTCTATGTGGCCAGTGTTCAGGGAGCCCTTGAATAGGTCGTCAAAGATTTTTACTAGTACGTCTTTGATCACTTCCCAGAACTTTTGGTAGAAGACCATACTGAAGCCGTCCCCACTCATCTGGAAAGTTGTTTTCTTGATTTCCTCGAGTGTGAAGGGGGAGGTGACATTTTCTGAACTTAGCGAGGAATTGTCGTGGAAAAGATCACTCCAGTCTCCGTACGAAGAAGTAGGGAGATTATCGGGCGCAAAGCGGTTCTTGAACTTATGGAAGAAGTAATCACTCTTATCTTTTTCCCTTTCAAGTTTGAATCCCTTATCCTCGATGATCCCGATCCGGTTAGCTCTGTGTCTACCATTTGCCATTGCGTGGAAGAATTTGGTGTTGCCATCCCCCTCTTTGAGCCAGTGTTGTTTGGCTCTGGTCTTCCAAAGGATCTCCTCTTCACCTATGACTCCTTTCAGGTGAGTCTTGAGTCTAGTTCTCGACTCTTGTTCGCAGGGGGTCAAGCATCGATGTTCCTCCAAAGAATCAAACCTTTGGATCTCCTCCGCTGTGGCCCGCTTTGCATTGGAGATGCTATGAAAGTTAGAGGATCGCCACTCTTTGATCCGCCTGCGGCAGTGTCGTAATTTCGCAGTAAAGGTGAGAATGCTCCCTTGCCTCCTTTGCCTGACTTCAATTTTCTGCCACCAGATCGGCACCAACGAATTGAAGTCGTTCCGGATGAGCCAAACCTTTTCAAATCTGAAGGGGTTTGGGACCTGGTTCCCATGCGTTTTGAGAATGAGGGGGGAGTGATCCGAGGTGATTCTGGGGAGCGTCGAGACCGAGGAGAGGGGGAAGGATAGATCCCAGTCGGTTGAGATCAGAAAGCAGTCAAGTTTAGCTAAGGTGGGGGAGCTTTGCATATTTGACCACGTGAAGCTTTGGTTGAACAATGGAAGATCCACCAATTCCAGATCGTTTATCATTTTAGAGAACATGTTCATTAGTCGGTTGCACTAAGTACGGCCTCGTCTCTCGGACTGAAATCGCGTAAGATTGAAGTCCCCACACATAGCCCAAGGCCCAGGGCAGGCCGATTTAAGCGCAACCAGCTCCTGGCAAAAGGCGGCATTTCCATCCCAGGTAGAGGGTCCATACACGTTCGTTAGGTAAAAGGAGATGCCGCTGTAGGTGTTTTTCAGGCGCAACGTGAGAGAGTGATCGCGCATTAAGACTTCGGAGCAATAGAAGATCTTAGAGTTCCAGCAAGTAACAAGCCCGCCCGAAGCCCCAGACGAGGGGACGAACTGACATTTGTCGAAACCCGGTCCAGCAAAAGAGTTAAGAAAGGAGCGTGAGAACGAGCTCACCTTGGTTTCTTGGAAACAAAGAACAGACTCTCTAAGACCTCCTACCACCGATTTAACAAGCCCACGCTTAGTTAAATCGTTTAGACCTCTCACATTCCAAGAGCAGATTCGTAACATAGATAGAGGAAAACCACTGACGAACGGAACTCCATCGAAACGACCAAGCCGATCAGAACACGAGACTGGCAAAGTCCAGGAGCGAGGCGGCGTCCTCGTCGCTCAACTTGATGCCTAATTTGGTGCACTTGAGAACGATCTTCCTCTGCGCCGAAGAAACGTCGTCGACGCCGTTACTGCCTGAGTCATCGGTCAGAGGAGCAGGAGGGGGGTCGGGCACGCCCCCGCCCATTAGAGCATTTTGAGGGGTCCCGGTCCCAAGAGTCTCTCCACAAGCTCTACGGATCTACGTCTTCTGTCTCTGATCTCGGAGGAGTCCCAGGACTCGCTCTGTCCGGCACGTGCGGCATCCCTGGAGTTGCTGTTGTCGCCGCCGAGTCCGACCAGGGAAACCCTCCTGGCCAGCCGCATGTCATGGGGGTCCGTTTGGTCCCCTCCCTCGCTAGGTCCCCCCACGAACGGTGTGTCGCGATCTTTCCCTCCGGAGGGTGATGTACTCTCAATTCTCACCGGAGCTGAGATGACCACATCCCCATTGAGATTGAAAGGAGTTCAATAATGTCAGCGAGGTCGTCAACCGCCACCAAGCACCTGAAGCCGGTCATGTCCACGACGTTGTTGCTATTCTCGTCAGCTCGGATGAAGCGGCCGAAGCCCCCAACGATGGCGCTCACAAGGTTAGTTGACCAATATTCAAAGGGCAAGTTGATGATTTTGATCCAGACTTTGTGGGTGAGCCTGGATTGGTCGGCATCTTGATAGGGCTCCCAGGGGTAGCAGCGTAAACGGCAATGGAGGAGGTGGATAAGCTCGCTGTTGATGAGGTCTTCAGGTCGGACCCATTCCGGCAGGAGGATTACGTAGTCCCGTTCTTGATAACACGCTACTAGGAAGTCGGTGGGGAAGCCACCGAATCTGGCTGACAGGTCCGCCGCGATCGTGCCCTGAGGAAAATGCCCTAAATTGGATCGCCCAACAATGTCCTCCAGGACCGCACTCCATCTGGGATCGCCCAACAATGTCCTCCAGGACCGCACTCCATCCTTTAATAATTAATATTACATAAAAATTAATATATATAATTAGCAGTATTTGCTTACCTATCAACTATCACATGCAGTTTACAAGTTGTGAATAAATCGATTGAGCGAATTGACAGAAGTCATGAACAAGTTATTAGTCCTCAAGAAGAAATGTGTTTAAATCGAAAAAATATTGCTGAATTGTTTCAGCTGGATCTTTCTACCTTCCAAGTAAAATTATTTATAGAATATCAAACATCTATTGTTTTCATTTTCTTTCGTCTTTCTTACTTATTTTTCTTTGTTATAATTAATAAAATACGAAGTTCACCTGTCAAGCCAAAATTGTTGAATTCGATACGTTATTCGGTTGGTGGTATAAAGCGTGTGCTAATTGCAAAGCATCTGTGAAAATATATGATGATATTTTCTTATGCTCCAACTGTACTGAAAATGAACAAAGTTCTATACCATGGTAATAACTGCTTTTAACATTATCCTAATTATAATTTTATCAAAATTAAATTATTATGTTACTTACTTTATATTACTAATTGATATTATTGATATATTTGTTGTTAAAAGGTACAAATTAAATGTTGTTGTTGAAGATTCGAGTGGTTTTACTAATTTCACTATATTTGGGAAGGCAGCACAAGATCTCATTCGTATCCCAGCTCAAATTTTTGCTGCCTCACCTAATTCAGATCAATTTACGCTTCCTCCTGTAATTAAAGCTATATATATATATATATATATATATATATATATATATATATATATATATATATTTTAACAAATATTTTTATGAGCAGCTCAAGACAATTTATTGATGATATATCTGAAATACATCATCCTAAAAAACTTCGACTTACGTAAGATATCTAATCTAAAGTAGTTTTGTTACTTAATCATTTATGATTATATATATAATTATAATTTATTTATGATATCAAATTATTTACATTGATTGTAGGTTTGATGAAGCAGAACCATTTGATAGAGACCAAATGAAGAATTACCATGCTACAGAGAATTTACTAATATAATATTCATGCGCTCTACATAATATATGATGTTTAATGTCTAATACTTAATTAGTTTGATGTTTAATATTTCTGTTCTCTATGTAATATATGATGTTTAATGTCTAATACTTAATATATTTCTCTATGTACTACATTTTGTCTAATATCCGTAGTTTACTTTTATAATATAATATTATTGTACTCTATGTAATATATAATGTTTAATGTCTATTACTTTATTAGTTAATGTTTAATGTCTAATACTTAATTAGGTTGTAGTTTTCGCAGTGAAGCGTAGGTATTAAACCAGTATATATAATTTTAGAGGGCATATCAGTTACCTATATTGTAAAAATTGAGTCAAATGGCAGTCTGGAAATATTATTGGGTTAAGAGTCACTAGTTGAACCAGTTATGACAAGTATTATGCTATAAATATTTAATTGTTATTTTAAATTTTATCTTGTAGAAAATTTTAGATTTTTTGTGTAAAAAAAATTTTATTAGTTTTGCGATTTTGCAAAAATGGATCATTTTTTTTTTTTTTTTTTTTGGTTTCTGTGGATTAAGCTCGAATTTTTTAAAATGACCAAAATATCTTTATACTCTCACTCCTAGTTTTCTTTCTACTCTTGGTGTGATACCTCAGATTTTAGAATAGTTCTATATATGAAATATAACGGGGGTAAACTTTTTAACTGGGTTATAGCAATTTGAACGGTGGCTAGGTCCAAAAAGAGTTAAGCATGTTAGAGCTAGAGTAGTTGTAGGAATGGTGATTATTTGGGAAGTGTCATAGTTTGTATCAGAGTCAAATCATCAGCTGAAAGTGTGAGATGAATTTTAGCTGAGCCATGATTATATAGCGGGTAGAGCGTGGTTCTTCAGCTAATGGTTGTTGTGAATAGATTGCAGTTCTCTGAGATGAGTTGCACATCGCCAGATACTTTTGAGTGTGTGTAAGTTTGACGAGAACGTCAGGACTTTCAGCGGGGGAGAGAATGTGACGTTCTAAAATTTAAAATAGTCTTATATATGAAATATAATAAGGCTAAATCTTTTAATTCGATTATAGTATTTTAAACGGGTGATTATACTCAAGAAACTAAGAGGGTTAAGTATGTTAAAATTTCGAATAATTTTAGAATAAGTGACCTTTTGAAAAGTGGTGCGTCACACCTGTTCTCTTTCACTCCATCACTTCAACGTTGTTGCCGCGCTCTTCCCTCACCTCTCACAGGAGTGAAAGGGCTAGGACAAAGTTTAACTCACTCGTGGCTTGCCTTAGCGTTTTTCAGTGAGGTTGTTGTTGTGAAGGCAATAGTGGCGGTGCTTAGAGCATCATTGGAGATGAAGACGGAGACGAAGACGGAGACGGCAGAGGAAGATGATAATCTTGCATGTCCAAAATGCTTCTAAAACAGGTTTGCAAGGGGGTGTGCGGGACGTGACCTCACTGGCAAAGTTATGGTAGAAGAGAACTCTAGACAATGCAATATTCTACTATTTAAAAGAAAGTTGCACTATAATTATGGTACTAATTAATATATATATATATATATTAAATTAAAAAATAGTGTAATTTTATTACTAAATAGTATAATTTATGTTCGAAACAGTCCAACTTTTTAAACGAGGGAGGGAAGAATGAAACCTTTTGAATCATGAGGTGGTAAAGTGAAAATTAGCAAAGTGAACCACTGGATTACAAAGTAAAAATAAGTTACATTACGGGGCAATTTGAAATTTATTATTTTTCTTTCGAGCACTATTTGTACATTCAAAATCGATCAGGTGTATGATATATATTCCATCTAGAGATTTTTTTTACTAGCCATTTTAAAATGATGAGTAAAATTCACTATCCCAGAACGGATGAGGTTTAAGATATATATCCGATTTCGGATGTACAAAAAATATATTTTTTTTTCTTTTTGTAAACACAATTTCTGTACCAAACATATATTTTTTATTTGGTACAAAATGTTCATTAATTAATTATTTTTTTTGTTACCAAACAAGGGTATATATAAGTATACACCCCTTTAGAGGTGTATCTTATTCCTCTACTAAGTAAATTATAAATAATTATAAAATATTATTAATTACTATAATTAATTTTTTTACAAATTTACTAATTAATTATTTGACTTATCAAATTAATAAATAATTAAATAAATACTTGAGCAATTAATTTATTATTTATAATTAATTAACTATTTGATATGCTAATTCAATCATTAACTAATATTTACATTATGCAAATTATTAATATTTTAATTTATATGATTAATGTATTAAATAAAAATATAGTTGATATTAACATATTGACTTATATATATATATATATATATATATATATATATATATATATATATATATATATATATATATATATTGATGCCAAAGAATGTAAATATTTTATGCCATAGTGATTTTGCAAAAAAATATATTTTTTTTTGTCAGCAGCACAACTAGGCACAATACGACACGGCATGCACCACACTGTATCGTGCCAGCAAATGGTCAGCACAATTCCCTGCCATGGCATTTAAATTCATTGATTTGAGGGTGCTTGTGATCAAAATTTTGTAGCCTTTGAAATCCATTTTTAAGTGCATCATGAACCGTCAAAATGGAACTCCCTTAGACTACTGTAGTTTCCCTTCCTCTGTACTGGCAAGGACAATACATGAATATAAGAAATATATATATATATATATATATATATAGACAGACAGACACACACCCACCCACCCACCCACCCACCGTGAAACAAGCAAATATTTTATATCTATTATTAAAATTACAAATTTTACAATCTTTGATCATTAGACTAATAATGTCAAAAAAAATTAAAATTTAATTTCTAGATAGTTCTAATAGTCTAGATCATATTCAACGATACCGATTATCTATCCAGAGACTCCATCATCAAAAATAAATCGATAGTAAAAACATTCGTTTACTACCGATAATATTTCGGTCAATCTTCTCTCTCTCTCTCTCTCTCTCTCTCTCTCTCTCTCTCTCTCTATATATATATATATATATATATATATATAATATTTTGCAAACCACCCTAAAATAAAAATGAAATGAATTAAGTAGTTGATGTCTGCATGAGTTACATCTACTGAAAAGATCAAGAGGAAAAAAAACAGAACAGATTTAGGCCTTACTTTTGACCGTAAACATAGAGCTTTGCAAACAATCCAACAACAGCAAAATTAAAAGTACATGTTATTCGTCGTAAATAATGGTACCTTTCACTTCTTAAAGAACATCAATTTGATTTATCAGGGGAAAAAAAAAAGGAAAACAAAACAGTTTGATAGACAAGGTCCAGTGCAGTTCCGACCCGTAAAATAAATTATACAATAATTTGTAATTTTCAAATTCTATAGTGATAGAAGCTACAACGACACACGACAAAACAAAACAAAAATGAAAAAGAAAAAGAAAATAGGATAAACTGTGAACCTCATTAAGCACTATATAGAGAGAGAGAGAGAGAGAGAGAGAGAGAGAGAGAGAGAGAGAGAGAGAGAGAGAAAAGTGCCTAAGAATCGATTTCTATAAGCACTACAATACAACCTCACCTAAATTTTAATCACTTATTGTCATGAATTAAACGAACACAATTTATATTATGTGAAGGATTGACGAAAACTGGAAGAGAGTAGAATTATATTGACCTGGATGAATCGACGGAAGTGCTTCTTATATCATTCGTTTTAGGAGTCAGACCTGTCGGGCGGGGCTCCAGCGAGCCAACCCCACATGCCACCGGAGCTCTGCCTCTGCTTAGCGCTCAGAGCAGCTTGCTCGGAAGCCGCTCTTTGCCGTTGCAGCAGCTCGACTTCCTTCTGAAGTGCTTCCATCGACTGTAGCTTTTGCCGTAGCTCTGCGACGTCCACCTGTCATTTAGAATTATTTTTACTCAGTTTGTTGCCTTGAGATGATTCCCTGGTGAATATAATGACTGGAAAATAGAGTAACCATTTACGCAGAGGATCGACAGTGCCACTAGGAATAAGAATCATTTTAAATTACCCAGCTTTTGTGGTCTTCTTCACTTCACCGCTTTTGAGTTTCTCACTTTGACAGATAAAAAAATGACTTGATTGTAAAATGACCTTTTTAGCCCTGTTTGAACTGACCTGAACTAAGCGAATAGTTTTACAGCAGAAGGTTCATTTTCTACGATAAAATAGACTTCATCGACCGGCGGGAAGTAAAGAGCAATATATGTAGTGTTTTACTAAAACATCCAAGGATCAAGTGGCGATATCAGGATGGTACAAGAATACTGAAGTAACCTCAGGTTTACTTCAATCTTCGTTACGATCTCTAGCTTGGGTATATCACAACTTTCATAAGAGCCCAGAAACCTATAGATCGCAAGTTCTGGGCTAAGGTACCCTTTAGCTTAGACACAATTTTTCGACAATTTTCAGGTTCAGACACAGTTATTACAATTCAAATGAGAAACAGAAACAGACAAATCCATTTGGCCAATTGATGTGTGCGAGTACCTCGAGTTTGAAACACCTTGATTGTTCAGCAGCAAGTTGACCACGAATAGATTGAAGCTCCTGCAATCACATAAAATAAGAAATAAATAAATAAATAAATAAAAACTACTAGAAGGAAAACAGAAAAAAAGGAAATCAACACCCAATAGAATGAGATTATATGGTTGATGATGCAGAAATTAGGTTTGCTGGTAAAAATTGTTTTTATTATATTGTGCAAACACGCCGGTTTTGTGAGACAGAATGACATAAGAGATGCAATAAAAAAAATCAGACAAGACTGCATCTTTGCTTTGGAATCCCGCCAAATTTATTACGTTGCCAAATGGCAGAGTTATATATCCAACTAAGAATTTCAACATTTCAAGAATGGAAAGAGACGCTACTTACAAAGTACCAAGCTTTACCTTAGTAAGTTCTGAATTTCTATTCTCTGCATCAGCAAGCTCTTGCTTAAGGTGGAGGGACTGCAGTTGTTCCTTGTTAAGTGTTGCTTCTAATTCCTCTTTCTCGGCTTTTAGGGCTACAAGAAGTTTTTCGCTTGTTTCCTCACTTCTGATATTCTGAACAATTTCATCGAAGCATGTGAATCAAACAAGTTGGAAAAAATCTTAACCTTCATCCTGCTAGAGTTTCTATTGAAAACCTATCAGTTCCAGATATGTGTATTTATTCAAACCTGTGCATTTCTATTTATTAAAGCCAACGTTCACAGTCGATATGCTTGCATGCACTTGAAAATGCACTTAGGATGAAATAGTGCCGAGTTATTGGTACTTTCATGAAAAGTGACAGTTTCAAAAACTCTGCATCTAGCATCTGTTTTGTGGACAAAAAATTCTTTAAGGAACTCCTCATAGGGTTTCTACATGAGGTTGGATGACATTCATCCCCAAATACTGCTTTTGAAAAGAATATTTTTAAAAGGGTAAAATTTGCTAACAGGTGGACATTACAAATATACCCTTCATATACAATCTTATATAAGGAGCTCCTTACAGAATTTTCTTTAGCGTGCTCTGTTAGGCAGAGGAAATTTTATTATCTTTGTCTAAGAATAGCAGCTATTTCTCAAAGCTAGATTTCCCTGCTATGAATATTTGTGAAACTTACCGCAGCTGAATCAACATTATCCATCACAATCTCTCTTATCTTTCCGTCTTGGGTAGTAGCTTCAATCTCGGGTTCCACATCCCTGCTAGCATTTGGTGACATGAATAGGGGGTTGACACTGTCTGGCTGAGAAACAGGTCCATCCACCATCTTCGACTCGATGTCAGATTTGTGGCTCGGTTTAAGAACGTAGACCTAATCATCAGAGAGAACCCAGAACAAAAAAAAAAGGCAAGAACATTTGACAAAATGCTCAAATACAGAATAAGTCCCCTGGATAATCAAAACCGACAGATAATCCCCTATTATATAAAATATCGCGGCTTTACCCCCTTTCTAGAGAGTGCAAGATTTTTCTTAAAAATCAAGGGATCAACTGTTGGTTTTGTATAGCAAGGGTGTAAAGCATAAATCACAACATATCTAGAAGGTTTCGTGTGGTTTATCCATTTGAAAGAAATAGATTTACAGGTGGTCAATTACATCATTGCTGTAGCGCCCATTGTATCCTCCAAACGACACGAGAAAATCTTCTCCATTATATGTGCAAGGAACTAAAGTCAAGCCCTAGAGATAACAACAAGAAAAAAGTCAGTTTCCAACGGAAGTCCATCCCACTGACGTACTACACATATCTCAAGGGGCGGTTTTTGCTGTTTGATTAAATGCTTAATTTTATTAAGTAAAACAATCTAGCGAAGAGGAATAGAAGAAACAAAAGAAAAAAAAAAAAAAAAAAGAAAAAAGAAAGGAAAAATGCAACTAACAGGGTTCAGTATTCCTGCAACAATATGAACCGGGATTAAACTGTTATATGTGAAATCATGGTATATCCAATCATCTATCTAGTGTACAACTTCTAGAAGAATCCTCAAAGACAATATCAACATGTAAAACATCATAACAACAGAGCCAACAGCAACATCCCAATCTTGCAACTGTTAACCATATAAGCTACACATATAACACAAAAAAGATTAAGGTGGCCTTAGAAGTGTTGCCCCATACGATTACAGCTTTTCCCAATATGGTAGATTTCAGCAAACACTTAGCTCCACAGACAACAACTTTCGTGAAAGCATATTAAGCTTTGTCCCACGAACACATTGTAATGTCGCCATGTCAAACAATAAATACAACTTGATTAGAGACTACGGTCAAATTCTTCTTGTATAACAGGCAAGGACATTTACCCAGAACTACAGGGTTAGAAGTTGACTTTTATGACTAAACAAGGCAGGTCAGTTTTAGGCCCATATACATTTGTTCACGTAAAAGGACCATATCCAATTTATCGGACAAGTTGTAAGTGTGTACTTAACAACTGGGTTACGGGTGAATTCTTATCAACCTTAACTAATTTTAGTCAGCCAAAATTTTTTTTTAGATAACTTACCGAATAATTTCTGTAATGAGACAAAAATACTGGACAATTTTAAGTTCAATTGGTGTCAATGATAAGATGTTATCCCTGACTAAATTAGAGAACATAACAGATACTACAAGCTTTCTGACGGCATCTCAAGAAACTTATTCTTTCTACTTCTCATCTATGAAGCTTATCAAGTTAGACCTTGTTTGCAGGTTACAAAGTGAATGTTAGGCCTTGATAAGTGTTCTATGACCATGCACTTAAGCTCATATCATTATAATGAAACTGAATTGATATAGCCTGCATGAGTACCTCACTGGCAAGAGGCACACGTCCTTGAACAGTTGTAACAACTGACCATACCAATGCAGACATGTTAA
>CM054938.1:23955543-24028069 GCA_029168755.2 Tillandsia fasciculata | reverse complement strand
TTACTAAATATCACATTAAAATCACTAAGAATTTTTCAAAATTATGCAAAATCTAGGAAAGCCAATATCACATCACATATCACATCAAATCACTAAGTAATATAAGTAACTATAATAGTAGACATATTATATCACAATCATTATAGTAATTTTTGCTAGAATTTTTAGGAAGTTTGTCCAAAATCTCTAAAAAATAATATCACATCACATCACAAAAAGTGTTCAACATCTAGGAAAAGGTAATATACTATTTAGAAAAAAATATTCTAATCTATGCGCTCATAACTTATCTGACATACAACATTCTGAGAAACTTCGACTTACGTAAGATACTAATCTATTAAGAATATGAGTATAATTTATTTATTTATCTAATAGAATATAAGTATAATTTATTTATTTATTATTATTGTATAGTTAATGAAGCAAATCCATCTAATGAGCAGAACAAATGAAGAACTACCAGTTGTCCGCCATATAGTTACCTACTTATTGAATAGTTGCCGTTATATTTCTGTTCTTTATGTAATTACCTGTAATTTACTTTATAATATAAATTTATGTGCTCTATGTAATATATGATGTGAATATCTAATACTGAATTAGTTTAATAATTTAATACTTAATTACATTGTAATTCCGCAGCGAAGCGCGGGGTATTGAACTAGTAGTTCATAAATTGTGCTGCGGTGTCTCCATTTGAATGGTAACTAATGTCTACTTCCGTTGTTTAATTCACTCGAATATAATTTTTTTTGTAGGCTAAATTATAGAATTTTTTTTGAAATATTCTGCTTTTTCACTTTGCCGCCCTGTCTTTTAAAAGTCTACATTTTGCCCCCTCGTAATTACCGAATTGTCTTTAGGGGGCAACGGCGTTAACGGAGGAGGTAAATTAACGAAATGCCCTTACCTTATAGTGGAGAGAGTGGATTTTATCTTACTTTCCATCATTTTAAAAGGGTATTTTGGGTATATATAATAATATTTTTTTAAAAATTGACGATTCAACGAAAATGGTGACGGGGTAAATATATTTTCGATAATTACGAGGGAACAAAATGTAGTCTTTAAAAGACATGGGGACAAAGTAAAAAAAACGGAATATTATATGAAGGTTTTCCTGTAATTTAGTCTTTCTGTAATACTATTTTTTTAAATGTCCGTAATCCCTTTGCCACCGCTTAGGGCAAGCAAATACGGAAGGGAAGAATAAGAGATAGAAAAATAACCAAAAATTAACTGTGGTAATTAAATTTTTTTTTCCCCGTAATTATTTGTTATATGTGCAAATTTACACTAAATAAACCAAAAAATAAATAACTGCAGTTTCAAAATTTTGAATTAATTCTTATCAATCAAACAATACCGAAAAATTAAGTTTTTACCTAAATTTTAGTTCAATTGAAAGTCATTTTTATGCATGATGCTCCTTTTCCTTCCACTTCCATCATAATGATTCAAGTAGATAACAACAATTTGAAAAAAAAAAAAAACAAAAAAAATTGAAAAGGCAAAAATCTTCACATAAATATTAGGTTTTTTTAATTTTCTCTCTCACTTTCAAAAATTTATATTTTACTCATTAAAAATTTCAAGTTATTCATTTAGCCACCTTCCGTCCAGATTTCGTCACTATTATGTTAATTTTTTTATAATTTATTTCAAAAATACTTCTAAAAATGACAGATATATATTAAAAAAAAATATTTTTTTAACTTATTTCAAAAACACTCTAAAAGTATTTTTAAAATTAAAAGTGTAAAATAATAAATTTTTAAAAGTTAACTGTAAAAAGTGTCAAAAATAGATATTTACAAATAAAAAAAAAAATCTGCATTTTTAGCCAAACATATGACAGTTTTATTCTGTACTGATGGTGGGCATCCCTTCTCCATCACTTCAGCTCCGGGAGATGATTATCTTAGCATCCACATCCGCACTAGAGGTGATTGGACATCAAGCTTAAGGCTGTCTTCTCTGAGGTATGATAAAAATAAAATACATGAATTTATCTGAACTATTAATTATTTTAAATATAATATTTAATTTTATTTAAAAGGTGATTAAAAAATAAGTTTATATTTTATTTAAGGGTAATTTTTTATATATCTTTAAAATTTTTTCTGTTTTCAGATTTATCTTTGTAAGAAAGCTATATTAAAACTACCGTCTTACGTTCCAACTTCTTTCCAAAATACCCCCTGAAATTAAATTCGGTTAGTGTATCGTTTGGAGCTGAGATTATCATTTTGCCCTTTCGAATATACCCTAAACCCTAAACCCTAAAACCCTAAAAAAATCCTAAACCCTAAACCCTAAAACCCTAAACCCTAAACCCTAAACCCGGGCAAAATAGGTATATCTGATAGTTTTTCAACTCCGATTATTATTTAACTCTAGTTTAACCCTAGTAACTTAACAAAGGAAAACGGTAAGGGTATTTTTAATAACGTTGGAACGTATGAGGGGTATATTGGAAAGAAAAAATAAGAGGGGTAAATCAGATATTTCTTCAATTTCAGGGGTACACAGCAATTATTCCTTTATTTAAAGTTACTTTCTTCAACTGCTGTAGTTTGAGCGTAGTATCATTACTGTAGTTGAGCCTCCTCATTAGTTCTAACTACAATAGTTGAATTCAAATACGTCAACCAAATAACGGATTCGGATATGCATGTAGCTACAATTACAATACGTTGTAACTATACATTACCAGCAACCCTTGCAAAGTAGTTACAATTTTACCTTGTAATCGATCGCTCTTATCACACCTGTCTAAGAATTTGATGATTGATATTCGAAGTTCGAAATAATTTATAATTTTATTTAAAAAGTGATTAAAAAATAATTTTATTTAAAAAATGATTAAAAAAGTTCGAAATAATTTTATTTAAAAAGTGATTAAAAAAATAAGTTTATATTTTATTTAAAGTTACTTTCTTCAGCTGCTGTAGTTTTGAGCGTAGTACCAATTACTGCAGTTGAGCCTCCTCATGCAGTTCTAACTGCAACATTGAATTCAAATACGTCAACCAAACAACGAATTCGGATATGCATGTAGCTACAATTACAATACAGTTATAACTATACATTACCAAGCAACCCTTGCAAGTAGTTACAATTTTTACCTTGTGATCGACCGCACTTATCGCACCTGTCTAAAGATTTGATGATTGATATTCGAAGTTCGAAATAAATTTATAATTTTATTTAAAAAGTGATTAAAAAATAATTTTATTTAAAAAGTGATTAAAAAAAGTTTGAAATAAATTTTATTTAAAAAGTGATTAAAAAATAAGTTTATATTTTATTTAAAGTTATTTTCTTCAGCTGCTGTAGTTTGAGCGTAGTACCAATTACTACAGTTGAGCCTCCTCATGCAGTTCTAACTGCAACAGTTGAATTCAAATACGTCAACCAAATAACGAATTCGGAAATAACAAATTCGGATATGCATGTAGCTACAATCACAATACAGTTATAACTATACATTACCAAGCAACCCTTGCAAAGTAGTTACAATTTTACCCTGTAATCAACCGCTCTTATCGCAGCTGTCTAAGGATTTGATGATTGATATTCGAAGTTCAAAATTGAAAATTTTACATTTCTAACTGAGTTTATTTCTAGCCGCTCTTGGATGGCGATAATCTTATTATTTCAAAGAGAAAATGTAAAGCATTATAGGCATGTTATGAATTGATGATTTTGCTACCCTAGCTTGAGTTAAGCCCAACCTCCAAAATACTTCTAATAAGTTAGATCATATTAAAGACTAACTTAAGGACGATCGGTCGAAAACTATTTTTAGGTAAAAACTACAGAACTTGTCTAAACTATGGACTATTTTGAATCCGCTACCCAAACTTTTAAAATATTAAATTTACTATCAAAAATTTCAATTTATTTGATTTGAATCGGTCAATAATATTTTAACTTTAAAATTTAAGTTAACTATTTACTTTAATGAACTTATAGTTACGACAATTGTATATAATATACTAACTAAATCTGTAAAGATAAACGACGTATTCAAATTTTGAAGCCAAAACGACATAGACAGGTTCAAATCAATAAATTAAAATGGTTGGATAGTAAAATCAAAATTTTGTCAAATTGTATAGCCGATTCAAAATGGTCCATAATTCATATGAATTCTACACATTTTAACTTTACTTTTGCTCAGTATAAGCATCTTTTTCGATCAACTAAATCTTAAATTGTAGCAGATCTGCAGACCTCCGTCTCCGGCCAAAGCGGTCTCTACGAGCTGATTTGGTGACGATAGAAAATACTGCAAAGTAAGTACATATCAACAGTTTCATTCTGTATGAAAAGTTTAGCGTATATTTGAAACCAAACACACCCTTAGCTAAATCAAATATTCTGAATTTGAATTTGAATTTGAATTTGAATTAGGTTTCCAAAACTTTTGATCGACGGGCCCTATGGTGCGCATGCTCAAGATTATCGAAAATACGATGTCCTCCTCCTCATCGGGCTCGGCATCGGAGCAACACCCTTGATCGGCATTGTCAAGGATGTGCTCAACAACATTCGATGCGAAAACGGCGACGAAACCCAGAAGAAAATGTTCGCAACGCAACGAGCCTACTTTTACTGGGTCACTCGCGAGGAGGGCTCGTTCGAATGGTTTCACGGGGTGATGAATGAGGTGGTCGAGAAGGATGAGGGTGGCGTGATCGAGCTCCACAACCACTGCACGAGCGTGTACGACGAGGGTGACGCGCGCTCCGCGCTTATCGTCATGCTCCAGGCCCTCAACCATGCGAAGAACGGGGTCGATATCGTGTCGGGAACCCGCGTTAGGACTCACTTCGCAAGGCCGAACTGGCGGAATGTTTTTTAAGCACGTCGCAGTAAATCATCAAAATCAAAGAGTTGGTTAGTATATCTTTAATCACATATTATTGTGTAACTTCACTTAGAAAAAAAAAAAAAAAAAAAAAAAAAAAACTTAATTTTGATCTTAACAACTTTGTTTGGTTGCAGGAGTTTTCTACTGTGGTGATCAAAGGCTCACTCCAGAGCTAAGGCAAATAGCTCAAGATTTTTCACACAAAACAAGTACAAAGTTTGTTTTCCACAAGGAGAATTTCTAATTTGATCAATGTAGAAAAAGCATGAGATTCTTTTGTAATTACATGAGTTTTTTTGTTTTGTTTTGTTTGGTTGATTGTACGTTCGGTCCTCAAACTTTAATTCTGGTTCGAATTTTTAGAATTATTGCTTTTAATCAAGTCTAATAACTAAATATATTTAACTAAATATTGATATATCGATAATGCATATAGAGGTGATGTAACAGTATTGTGATTGATGATGCACTCATAGTACGTTATGATACTATATCAATTTTACATTAACAATACGTTAAAATTTAATCAAATAAATTAAGTTTTAAGGCTTGATTGTAATTATTTTGAAAGTACATGCCAGACATAATATTAAATTAAAATTTAAAAATTAAAATATTAACTTTCTTATAGTTTGAGGACCAAACATATAATTTATCCTTTTTTTTTTTTTTAATATTTAAGGGAGGAAAGTAATGTGATTATAACACTTTTTATAAAGTGTGTAAGAATGGTTGATTTGACTACTAGGCTTGTAGAATTATAACATACATTCTATATAGTGTGAAAATTTTGGCATGTTTGCTTTGCTTGTTAGTAATTTTTAATTTAAAAATATTTTTCAGTTGAGCTCAAATTTAGGTAAATTTTTTTTTTCACTATTCGTTGTTTGATAGGAAGTCAGTGTCTTTATAACTACAGTTATTTTACCTTTTTGTTTGTTTTATTAATCAAAATTTTCACACTAGCATTGATTATACCTAGTGCGGTTGGCTAAGGACTTGATAGTTAGTATTCGATATCTCAAGTTCGAAGTCTAGCGCAGTTGGCTAAGGAATTGATAGTTAGTATTCAAAATCCCAAGCTAGAAATCTAGTTGCTTCACATTTCGACTAAATTAATTTCTAAAATATGAAAAAAGCCTACAACATAAGAAAATAGAAAAAAAAAAATTATAGCCATTCAGGTTCGATTCATAACCTAGTCTTAATCGATCAAAACAATTCCTTTTCTTTCACCTTCTGTATCATTTTCTACTATCACGCACCCTCTCGCACGCTTTACCGCAGCAATTCTTTTTCTTTCACCCTTTCGTATTCTTTTCCACTATTACGCACCCTCTCGCGCGCTTTGCCACAGCAACCACCCTTGCTTTAACACACTCTCCCTCTCTGTCCTCTTCAAATCCTACAACAATCTTGTCGCCGTTGCCGTCCATAGTCGCGCCCTCTGCCGCAATCTCATCTCCGCAATCTGTGCCATATTCAAACCTGCATCGCTGCCACTAGTGTCGATGGAGGTGTGGGCGATATAGGAGAGAGAAGTACAGCGCCGATGCAGGAATGGTGGAGGAGAAGGTGGTGGTGGGAGAGGAAGCAAGAATAAAAAGAGAGAAAGGGACGACGAGTAGGAGGAAAACAAAGCGAGAGGGAAACAAACAAATTAAAGAGCAATAAGAATATTTTGAACAATTTATTCAAAATTCAAATCTAATTAATAAAATTTTAAAAAATGATGTATTTTTTGTAAAAATACAAAATCGATAATTTCTTTGTTTTTTTATACAAATTGCTCTTTAATCTATAATAAATTAAACTAGTGAAGGCATCCGCGCTGTTAGGGACTTAGAAAATTTCAGTCTAAGTTCCTAGCCCAAGCCGAAGAAGTTTAAATCCGTGACAGCGCGCTGCAACAGGTAAATATTGTTGAATCAATCAAATTCAATAAAAAAAATAAAAAATTGATAAGATAAGAATCCAACTATGGATCGGAGACATCACAAAGTAATAAATCTTTTTCCAATCACCCAAATACATAATTGTAATGATCCGGACCCCCGCAGAACCTCCGCAACATTAAATAGTGACTGTAGGAAGCTTGTATTGTGCAACGGAGCTTGTAGAAACGAAATTAGATATTTTTAATTGACTCTGCGCGAAAATCGGAGCAAACGGAAATTTCCGGGAGCTTTTTGCAAAATTTTGGATGAGAATTTGGCGAAACGGACGTCGTATTTGGACTCAGCGCGCGAAAACGATCGAAATGGTGTATTTACATTAATTTGGGCACTAGGTTACTGTTCACGCCGGAACAGTAACTCCGGCCGCCGGAATTACTGTTCCGGCGATCGGCGAGCGGCGGCAGGCGGCGGCGCACGGCGGCGGGCAGCGGTGCAGCGGCGGCGCAGCGGCGGAGCGCGGGGGAGCGCGGCGCGGGCAGGCGCGGGCAGCGCGGGCAGGCGCTCGGGTGCGCGGTCCATGGCCAGGCGTGCACCGGGTGCACCGAATTCTTTCCCTGCCACGTGGCAAGCTGTGATTGGTGGGCCGGCTTCTAGAAGCCCGTGGGCGGTGACACGTGGCATGTTCCTATAGGCCGACAAACTTCCGGAAGACCCGGAGCACGGGCAAACACACGCCCCACGTGGACACGTGGCACTTTTTCATTGGCCCTGCACAGGCTGTTTCCTGTTTGGGAAACACGTGGCGCACCCTGGTTGGCCAATTTGGCTGTTTCCTGTTCGGATCTGGGATCCCGTGTGGGAGATTCCCTTTTGGCCCATTATAAATAGCCATTTCCACCCCCCTCTCTTTGCACCTCGGGTTGCGTGCCTTAGAGTGAGAATCAGAGAAAACTCCCAATACAAAAGTTGTTCCTCTCTCTCTCTCTTCTTTCTCTCTCTAGAATCTCAGGAATTTAGGAGTTACAGATAGTGAGATATCTGCGACGCGGCGCACTGCGACGATTTTCTTTTTAGGCCCATTTCCCGTCGCAGTTCCGTCGAAAATTCACTGCGGGCTAACCGGGTGGAATTTTTGGACGATTTTTGCGACAGCGCGACCGTAAGAGGTAGGGCTTCGATTTCCGTATTGATCATTTTGCTCCATTTCGTACTTTTGGCACGATTCCCGAGTCCTCTTTAACCCCCCTTTTTACCGTGATGGTTTTTGGACAGCACCGACTTCTCCGATTTTTATCTTGACGTAGGAGCGTCAGATCGAGGCGTTTAAAGAGTCGATTTTGATCTACTCTTCGCGAGGAACGCAACCGTGATTTTTCTGGGATTTTAGGAGCTCATTTTAGAGGTGAAAAATTCCTCTTTTTCCGTGCTGTCTGAAAAACAGCAAATATTGTGCTTTTTGGGATTTGTATTTATACCGGGAACGTTGATTTGCAGGATTTGAGGACTGTGGACAACCAGGGGACTACCTGGGGTGTTGTTTGAGCTTTTCGAGGTGGGCGGTTGTTGCTTACCTCATTTTTGACAAGCTCACTGGGATTACTAGGAATCCCCTAAAATAATGTGACAATTGATGAGAACCTTTGGGACAAACTAACAGGACAAACTAACAGACAATTGATGAGAACCATTGGGACATACAAATATGACAATTAATGAGAACCATTGGGACAACTAATAGGACAATTAATGAGAACTATTGGACAAGTTAATATGACAAATGACAAGGACCGCTGGGACAAACTCCCCTAAAATTTAATATAACCCCACAAATGATATGATGACTTATATTGGGACACTGTGACTGAGACAGAGAACCATTGGGACATACAAATATGACAATTAATGAGAACCATTGGGACAACTAATAGGACAATTAATGAGAACTATTGGGACAAGTTAATATGACAAATGACAAGGACCGCTGGGACAAACTCCCCTAAAATTTAATATAACCCCACAAATGATATGATGACTTATATTGGGACACTGTGACTGAGACAAAGGCTATGATCTCGCATGCAAATGACTTTTATTCAGTGAATCAATTGTTTTAAACCTTTGACACTATTTTACAACTTTTTAAATAAAGACAGTTGCATGCATGCCCGGACATCAGGTAAGGCCACTATTTATCGCTACACTATCATATTGGGATTTGAACATGTTTTCATTGTTGTCCTTTGCATTCATATGTTGTTGCTCAAGTGTGAGCAGGGGTTTGGGATAGTGTAGCCAAGGTTGCATTAGATTGTGAATTTATGGGGTATTGCGGTGACCGCGGACAGTGGGCGGTCGACCAGATGTTTGTCCTTGCATCAGATAGGGGTTGATTCTGATTTATTTTGCATTAGATTGTGGATTTATGGGGTATTGCGGTGACCGCGGACGGTAGGCGGTCGACCAGATGTTGTCCTTGCATCAGATAGGGGTTGAGCCTGGTTTATTTTGCATTAGCTGGGGGTTGGGTTTCCTCTAGTGGATGATGTTTCCCACTTATTGAGTACTATTGCATCTGATTGGGTATCAGGCTTCTTTAGTGGATGGTTTTTCCCACTTTGATCATAGTCATGATCCAGTCCTGCTTTTGAGACTTATCATACCGGCGCGGTTGTTGCCCGGTGAATTTGGAGACTTATCATACCGGCGTGGTTGTTGCCCGGTGGTGCTTTACTCGTGTGGGTCGCTCCCCTCGAGTTCCACTCTAGAGGCTGGGGCCAGACAGTTATTGACAGTTTTGCTATCACGTCGGCGCGGATCTTTGCCCGATGATGAAAGCGGAGCAGGCAGTACCGATCGTGGATCAGATGACGGATTGGGTTATTTTTGGGACAGTTACTATTTACTGATGCATGCATACCGCAGTAGAGGCATAGTAGTGGTAGTTTTACTGTTTCAGTACCTTACTCATCTTACCACTTCCCCTTTTCCCCTTTTGCCTCTAGTAGTCCTAGTGGGTGCGTCAGAGTTGAGGTTTTTACCCACTAGGGGAGGCTATTGGTTTATCTGATAGTTCTCACCCCCATTGTTATTTTCTGTTTCTTCCTTCTCCCTTATTTTGCAGAGTCATCTGCGGGAGCTGCTAGGCCATCGGCAGCGGATCGAGGTAAGGGGATCGCCGAATAGATAGATCTCCTGGGAGACTGAGAGCTGTAGATAGAGGCTGTACCCTTCACTCAGACTGTGGTATTCCCCTTTTATTTTGGGTCTGGCGTTAGCCAGCTGGTTGTACTATTTTGGTGAGCTGGGAGATTATTGTACTTATTACAGTGTTATTTGTAGTCCCAGTCTGAGACACTATGTGGTTCTTCTATTTCAGCTCTGTATTATGCTCTTTTATTGTTAGATCATATCTGAGCAGGTTACCAGCGCTTCGTGTACGCGAAAAATTCCGTGTGCACGGCGAATCTGTGGACGAGCCCGGGTTACGGGGCGTGACAATAATAGAAATCACAACTTCTCAACGAACACTGCGATCATGTCAAAAACTCTATCGAACGAAGGATCTACGCATAAAAATATAGAAATTGAAAGTATAATATGAGATCGAGGGGATTGGAGGGGGAATCACCAAGGGGCATAAAATTCGACGACGATAAAGGGATGGTTGGAGACGGTGTTGGCAAAGTTGGAGGCGTCGAGGGTGAGCACCAAAGAGAGCTTCGCCTCCTCCGCCACCGCTAGAGTTAGATTCAACATTTAAGATAATAATAATAAAGAGATTAAGAGGGAGAGAAAGAGATAAAGAAGAGAGCCACATTAAATAAAAGATAGTATCTTTATATTGTTTTGTTTTTTCGAATTCGTAACTTACGCATTCTAAATTTTTTAAGCCGTCGGTTTGATCCATCAATTATAATTAATAAAATATTTAATTAAAATTTTATTATATAAAAAAAAAGGTTCAGGAATATGAGTATGAGGGGAGTATAATAGAAAAGGAGAGAGAGAAAATGAGAGGACGAAAAAAAAAAAAAAAACTTAGAAGGGTTTACGAGGGTGAAAAATTAATAATAAAAATTCATATTATTTAATAAATAATAAAAATAAAATAAATATTTACCGTCGAAAATAATTAATTATTAAATATATTTTCAAACAGTGGGTGTGTCCCCTAATCATCTTGTTCTTTTCCGCGCTAATTTTCCCCCAACTTTGTTTCATTTCAAATCTCCTCTCTCTCTCTCTCTCTCTCTCTCTCTCTCTCTCTCTCTTCGCCCTTTTCACAAAACCCTAACCCTAGAAATCGACCCCGTCCATGGCGGAATCCGACCCAGCTACATCGTCTCCTCCTCCCGCTCCCGCTCCCGCGCCCTCTCCCAGCACCGTAAGCTCCATCGATCGATCTATTTATCTCTCTCTCTCTATCTCTATCTCTATCTCTATAGCTATCTCTCCCTCTCTGCTTCTTTTATTTTGATCTTTAACTGATCGGAAACGCCGTGGATTTGTGGCTGCAGAAGAAGGAGGATCTGCAACCAGTGGGAGAAAAGATCGCGGTATGGTGGATTTTTTTTTTTTTTTTTTTTTTGATGGAATAGAAAGGGATCTAGGGTTTTGTTGCTCGATCTGGATCTCTCTTTTCTCTCTTTGGTTTGAGAAATTTTGATTTGGTTGGTTAATTTGTGGAGTAGGAATTGAACGAGTCACAATCGGAATTACTCAGTAGGCTTGGAGGATTGAAGGAGGTATTTATCAGTTCACCATCATTTGCTCTGTTTCATTGTTGTTTTCTGATGTTTAGGCATAGTTTGAATTAGAACACATACATTTGTTGGAAACACACCAATTTTGATGCTTTAGAGGGTCCGAAAGATCTCATAATCGGCGGTTCCAACTACAAATTTCATAGAATTGAAGGAGGTAAATGTTGGGAGATATATTACTAAATCTGATTACATTACAGATTTGAGGCGGAGGTTGACGGAGATTCTTTCAACATCCAGTATAATAGAAATGTGAATTTTACACCAACAGAAAATTTTGAAAGTGCTTAGAAGTTTTTGTGCCCTCTAAATCGTTAAAGATGGTGCGGTTGGACACTGCATTTCGAAAATTGGACTTAGCTGTCGGAAGTGGTTGTTAGATGAAATTCGTTTGGAATTGTTGCAGGATTTGCAGAACTGGAGGTTAAAGTTGGACACTCAGGTTAAGACATACAAAGATGTAAGTTTAATAAAGCATGCTTTTTGTTCTGAAGATTGTTTTTTGGCTAAATGTTTTCTAAATGTGGATAAGGAAAAACATGCTAGGGTCTCAGGAACATTTGCTCAATTGCATATTGCCGCGCAGAAGTTTAAAATATTAGAATGAACTACTTGAATTCAATATTTTTTTTTTTAATCATGTAGCTAGTTGTGATATGTGGTAATTTTGTTGACGATCTTCCGTTACATGATTTCCAAATGACACAAATGCTCCTCTTGTTTTTCAATCGATTTGCTCTTGGTGATATTAATTTTCTTTGTATGAATGGGGATTTGAAGGACCATTGACTTAAACTAATTGACAGAGAAGAAGAGAATTCCTCTATACTTTTATTGCTTGGTTCTTTGTTGGCTTAATTACACTTTATTGAAATAAACTATACCAGGGATTCCACTTACTGAATTTTACTTGTTACCGGACCCACCGCTGAGCTTAAGATGCTGCAGCAATCACTACACTTGAGTACAAACAATAGCTGTCGTAATATATGATTAATAGAAGTTCTAGTCTTTGTCTAGTCAGTCTGCTAGCTCTTCTCCTAAACAACAAAATCATACGCCCTAGTCAGTCTGCTCCGGGACTGTTTGTTTCATCGAAAGTGAAGTTCAAGTTGAAGTATACTTTTGGGTGAACTAGAGTCTTCTGCTATTTGTTTGTATAGCTGTGGAACGGTAGTTTCCTTAGTTTTGCTATTTTCTTGGTAAGAACTGAACGGCATAAAGCTGAAGGCGTGACTCACGAGAGATGGGTTAGTATTTAATTATTTATTTTTTTACTTTCTTTCCCATAATTGACATCGGCTTGGGGTGGTTCAAAGTCAATTACGGTATCTTGGAGAGTTTGAGTTTCGACCGAAGATTAAGTTACGATAAACCAAACTACAGAAATGGGCGTCTACCACCGAAAACTACTTCATCCCCTCTCCACTTTCGGTGAAACAAACACACACTTGGCCGAGAAGCAAAAAATTCCTTTGTTAAAGTGGATAAATCTTTGAACTCTTAACTCTTTATGTTCATTGTTATTAGATAAGTCATAAGAAAATGCTATTCTTAAAAAAGTATGAATTTTAACTCTCAGAACTTGTTGATACTTTGCTATATCTCTTACATTTTGCCAGTATTTAAAAAGGCGCATGCGCGCGCCTCAGTGCCTTAGATGTGCCTTATGATATTTTAATTTAATAGGTCTAAGGTTTGGATTTTCGGGGTTTAGATTTTTTCAATATATATTCTAAAATATTAAGGAATTGAAAAATTCCTTAATTTGAACAATTTCTTTCCCTTTTTTTTTAGTCGTTCTCTATTTCTTCAATTGCAACAAGGCAGCAAGTACTTTTAAGTTAAAAGTTGAAACATAATTTTTTTTCTTTTTAGTTTGAGAGCATGTAAGCATGTGATTTCTTTATTTTTTTATAGTTATTTTATTTTTATATGGCTATTTTAAAAACATTTTATATTATAAAATATTAATTCAAACTAGGTTTGTTAAGAGTGTTTTATTTTTATTAGAAGTGCGCCTCACCTTCTTGAGGCGCGCGTCTCGCGGTGCGCCTCGCGCCTACGCTCCACGAGGTCTTTGCGCCTTTTTGCGTCTTTTCAAACACTGCATTTTGGCAATCAAAGAACTGTAAGACCGGCGATCGCCAATCCGTGTTTTCTTTGGGCTTGCATATGAGGACTTGCGAAGTTGCTGCTAATAAAATTGCTCATTTCCATGTAAAATTTTACAGTCTTCTAATGTACTATATGTGTTGCTGTGAATCTAGAGTCCATTTTAGAGCTTTAAAGGGCAAAAGATACACTGTATAAAGAGAAAGCTCTCATAAAGTTCAATGCACCAAAGTGCATCTAAGCCTTCTTTATTCTAGCCTGCTTTTGCGTCTCATAAACTCTTTGTCTCCTCTGCTTTCTCCTCTTCTTTTTGATTACTTTGTTTGTTGTTGTTCCATTTGATGGTTATCTCACATTGTTGATTTACATTTTCCGATATAATACTAAAACTTGGATTTATCTACCGCGTATCGACTATTGTTGTTGTTTTAGGTTCCGGCAAGCAGCTTATTTCTAAGAAGTAATGTATTATTGTTGTGGTAACTATTCAGCTTTGCTTATTGTTTTTGTAATGCTACAAACAGGAACTCACAGATCTTAAGCAAACACTCAACACCGAGCTGGAGCAACTGAGATTGGTAAGTAAACAAAATTTGTTCTGTCGTACTTCTCTTGCGCTATCTTCTTCTTTTTTTTTTTTTTTTTTTTTTTTTTTTTTTTTTTTTCTCTTATGTGTATTTTTTATTCCTATTTAGGATTTCCAAGAATTGAGGACAACTCTCCAGAAGCAACAAGAGGATGTCACAGCTAGTCTAAAGAACTTGGGGGTAATTGCTTGCTCGTTTGTTTTCTTTCCTAATTGTTCATCTGCGGATAAATGTGGTATCTTATACTCGAAACTTAAATACAGTAGGCCTTAATTTAGTTATAGCTTTCTATGTTCGAAACAGCTTTAAGAAATAGTAACAAGCTCATCTTCTATTACTGCGTCGATCATAATTTGCGGCTGATTGTTTTATAATAAATGGATATGAACTCTACTTTTATTTGACAATAATAAACTAACTACTGTACTTCTGTGAAGTTCGAAAACATCAGTTGACTAGTTCTTATCTGGCTGGGCTGCTATAGTCACTTCTTTTAGAAGCAGCAGCAAGGAGTTTGGCAAATTGAAGTTCTGATCCTGCTGCTGCTGCTGCTGTCAGGAAGCTGAGTTTAGCTTCCGAATCGCCCAGAAGCTGAATTTGATCCTTAAACAACCACTCATCAGCAATTATCGGGTAAAAAATATAACCATTGCAGGAAATGGAGAGACGTGATGGAAAAGAAGAATAGTTGCAATTTCTCTCTTCTTGCTGTCGCATTCTCATCTCCTGCCTCATTTAAACAACTACATGGAGGCAAAAAGAAGGGCGGATTGATTAACTTGAATTTAACCCACAAACTTTTGATCACGATTCATGACTCAGATCCCTTATTCTATGATGTCAGAATTCATTTGAATAACTAATGCTTGCTCAAATAGCTTTATTCTTCTGAACATTTGTTTAACCCTAGTAGCAGCCGTCTTGTAAGTAATAATATAATCTGGTGAACATAAAACATTCGACAAGTTAACACCGTTCTCTAGTAACTTAAGCTTTTAAGAATATAACTGCTATTTCGCATGGTACAATAGTAGGTCCTGAGTTCGAAAATAAATGTGTTGTGCTTAAATAAAAGACGGTTTTCGAATTTTCAGATGGAGGACTTGGCTGAAAGCCGAAAGGCAGAAGATCAACAAAAGGATAATGCGGAGTCCAAAGAAGCCGCTTTAGAAGGCAGAAATGGTGCAATTCAATCAGAGGGCTCTGCTGCAGAGTCCTCACCCTAGGAAGGTATGGTGTTGTGCTCCTCATATGGACTAAGGAGCTTTTTAGCCTCTTATGAATTGGTCACTGTTATCCTGTTGTCATGTTCATGTTCATGACCATATTTGGATGAGCCACATAAACTACATAAAAAGTATGCCTATTATTTTTTCTTTTTTTTTTTTCTTCTTCCTATGATCTTATTTCTAGGTAAATTATTAAAAGATCTTGCATCCCCCTACATATATATATATATACTAGTTTAATACCCGCGCTTCGTTGCGGAAACTACAACCTAATTAAGTATTAGACATTAAACATTAACTAATGAAGTATTAGACATTAAACATTATATATTACATAGAGTACAATAATATTATATTATAAAAGTAAACTACGAGTATTAGACATAATGTAGTACATAGAGAAATATATTAAGTATTAGACATTAAACATCATATATTACATAGAGAACAAAAATATTAAACATTAAACTAATTAAGTATTAGACATTAAACATCATATATTATGTAGAGCACACGAATATTATATTAGTAAACTGCATGTAGCATGATAATTCTTCATTTGGTCTCTCTATCAGATGGTTCTGCTTCATCAAACCTACAATCAATGTAAATAATTTGATATCATAAATAAATTATAATTATATATATAATCATAAATGATTAAGTAACAAAACTACTTTAGATTAGATATCTTATGTAAGTCGAAGTTTCTTAGGATGATGTATTTTAGATATATCATCAATAAATTGTCTTGAGCTGCTCATAAAAATATTTGTTAAATTTAAAAAAGGAAAAAAAATATATTTATACAAATTTATCTAAAATATTACTTCATATAAAATGATAGCAGAACTACCTGGAAGAAATTTCCACATCTGGTGATATTTCTGTAAATAAATTTTTGTTGATTTCTTTGTTACTAGTAGGAGACTGTAGTTGTTCTTTACATTTGATGAGCAAATTTTGTAGCACAGGAGACTTCTCTTTGGCATTACAATTAAGATGAAAAAATTTTAGTATTTTAAAAGATACAGTGCTAGATCTAAATCTTTGTGTGTCGGGTGTAATCTGAAAAATATGCTCCTGTCCAATAATAGCTTTAATTACAGGACGAAGTGTAAATTGATCTGAACCAGGTGAGGCAGCTAAAATTTGAGCTGGGATACGAATGAGATCTTGCGCTGTCTTCCCAAATATAGTGAAATTAGTAAAACCACCCGAATCTTCAACAACAACATTTAATTTGTACCTTTTCACAACAAATAATATCAATAATATCAATTAGTAATATAAAGTAAGTAACATAATAATTTAATTTTGATAAAATTACAATTAGGATAATGTTAAAAACAGTTATTACCATGGTATAGGACTTTGTTCATTTTCAGTACAGTTGGAGCATAAGAAAATATCATCATATATTTTCACAGATGCTTTGCAATTGGCACACGCTTTATACCACCAACCGAATAACGTGTCGAATTCAACAATTTTGGCTTGACAGGTGAACTTCGTGTTCTATTAATTTTTTTTTAGAGAAAGGCAGTATGCTGCCGCTTCATTCAAGGCGGAGATGAATTAAGCTACAGGGCAGCCGGTATCTGCAGTGGAGCAGTCGGGTCCAAAAAAAAAAAAAAAAAAAAAAGGCGGAGTGTGCCTAGGCGGAGAATCTAGTCCAGTTCGAACGGGTGAGTCTGATTTCGGCGAGGATAGCACCTAGGCTACGATTCTTGTTTTCGAAGACCCTTCTGTTTCTTTCCAACCAATCCATCCACCAGGTGGTCGCGATGGTGGTTAGGGTCCTTCTGCCCCAGGCCCCCTTCTTGTGCGAGCTCGCCTCCCACAGCCTATCGACGGATGGACAGTTACGGATCTCTAATTTGTTAGGCAGCAAGGCTTCCAGTAGCGTTTTAGTACAGGTGCAGGAGACGAAGAGGTGATCTGCTGTTTCCTCAGGGCCTAGGCAGATGGCGCAGCAACTGAGCTCGATCCAGTTCCTTTTCTGTAAGATGTCCCTAGTCAGGACCCTCCTTCGAAGGACTAGCCAGACGAAGATTTTAACTTCGAAGGACTAGCCAGACGAAGATTTTAACTTTCAGCGGCAGTTTGATGCTCCAAAGTTTGTTGAAGCGGTCGTCGACTACCCCGCTATCTAGTAAGAAGCGGTACATAGATTTAACTGAGAAAAGTCTAGAGTTGGTCCAACGCCAGAGGAATTCATCTTTGCTGTTTGTGAGGGTTAGGTTGTGTGGTCGCCTTCAAATCCCGAATTACATCCTCAAGACCTGTGGGACCATCCCCTAAGCCCTCCAGGATTTTCACCCAGTTCCATCCGTTCCGTCCAAAGCAGTCATTCACACGAAGATTTTTGTTGTAAGTCAAGTCGAAGATGCTTGAAAACTGGGTCGAAAGAGGCGAATTTCCTATCCAAATATCCGACCAGAAGCTTGTCAATTCTCCATCTCCCACCGAGTGGGTCGTGCCGCACTTGAAGAGTTCCTTCGTGCCTAGTACGCTTCTCCACCAGTGAGAGTAGGGTTTGAACGAGGACCCTTCGTTCAGGGGTCTTCTGCGTTGGTAGTGAAGTCTCTTGACGAGAGGTCACCAAGGGGTCGCTTCTGCTGAGAGGAATCTCCACCACTACTTCACCAGTAATGCTGTGTTCATGCTCTCCAAGTTCATGACACCTAATCCCCCGTCCCTTATGTTTCTGCAGACTATTTTTCAGCTAACCAGGAAGTTGCCCCCTGACGCGGAGCTTTGACCTTTCCAGAAGAAGGCTCTCCGAAGCGAGTCGATTCTTCTGAGGACCCAGACAGGTGCTCTGAATACTGAGAAGTAGTAGAGGGGTAAGTTCGAGAGCACAGAGTTAACAAGGGTAAGCCTACCCCCTTGTGAGAGTAATTTAGCTTGCCATCCGGCGATTCTATGTTCGATCCTGGAGATGATGAGTTGCCAATCTTCCTTAGGGATGCTGCCCTTCTTCAGCGGTAGACCAAGATATTTGATCGGGAACGAGCCCAGCTTACAGTCTAGGATCGCCGCAAGCCTCTTGCCTTTATTGTTTCTGTTGTTTCTGTTGCCCAGAAAGAACAACTCCGACTTGGTCCGGTTGATTTTGAGTCCAGAGGCCCATTCGAAGATCTGCCACATAAAGCGGAGGTTGCGGATTTGTTTGGCTTTTGCTTCGCAAAAGAAGATTGTATCGTCCGCGAATTGGATGAGGGAAGTTTTTGCTTTCCTCACTGGTCCAACCCCTGTGAGCAGGTTATTTTGGACGGCTCTGTGTGTCATGCGCGCCAGTCCTTCAGCCACCAGCAGGTATAGAAAGGGTGATAGGGGGTCTCCCTGGCGGAGGCCTCGCTTCATTTTGAACCATTTTGTGGGGTTGCTGTTGACAAGAATGGCGACCTTGCCGTTGGAGATACACTGATCGATCCATCAACACCATTTTTGCTTTGCGCCCAGTCATTAGAGGATATGTTTGAGAAAACCCCAGCTCACTTTATTGAAGGCCTTTTCAAAGTTGTGGGGTTGCCGTTGACAAGAATGGCGACCTTGCCATTGGAGATACACTGATCGATCCATCCACACCATTTTTGGTTTGCGCCCAGGCATTGGAGGATATGTTTGAGAAAACCCCAGCTCACTTTATCGAAGGTCTTTTCAAAGTCCGCCTTGACGCCAACACAGTTGATGTGCTTGCAGACGCCCCAGTTGATTAGCTCGCTAGCTGTGACGAAAAAATCGAGGATAAATCTACTTTTAACAAAGGCTGACTGCTCAGGGGAGATGATCTTGCCCAGTTTGCTAAGAAGCCTGTTCGTGAGAACCTTGGAGATAATCTTCTGAACACAGTTGAGGAGACTGATGGGCTGAAAGTCGTTTGCCGAGTTGGCCCCTTCTGATTTGGGTATCAGGCAGATGTGCGTGTAGTCAATGGGGCTGGTGTTCAGAGAACCCTCAAAAAGGTCGTCAAAGATTTTGACTAGGTCATCTTTGATCACTTCCCAGAACTTCTGATAGAAAATCATGCTGAAGTCGTCGGGTCCCGGCGCTTTGTCTTTACTCATCTGGAATGTTGCTTTCTTAATTTTCTCGAGGGTGAAGGGGGAGGTAAGGTTTTTCGAACTCAGCGCGGAATTATCAAGGAAAAGGTCACTCCAATCTCCGCACGGGGAGGTAGGGAGATAATCGGGCGCAAAACGGCTCTTGAACTTGTGGTAGAAGTAATCGCTCTTATCCTTTTCCCTGTTCAGTTTGGTGCCCTCATCCTCGATGTCCCCGATCCTGTTGGCTCTGTGTCTACCATTGGCCATTGCGTGGAAGAATTTGGTGTTGCTGTCCCCTTCTTTGAGCCAATGTTGTTTGGCTCTGGTCCTCCAAAGTATCTCCTCTTCCCCAATGATTTCCTTCAGGTGACTTCTGAGTCTTTCTCTCGACTCTTGCTCGTTGGGGGTCAGGCAATGGAGTTCCTCCAAAGAATCAAGCGTTTGGATCTCCTCCGCTGTTGCCCTTTTAGCGTTGGAGATGCTGTGAAAGTTAGAGGATCGCCATTCTTTGATTCGCTTGCGGCAGTGACGAAGTTTTGCGGTGAAGGTGAGGATGCTCCCTTGCCTCCCTTGCCTGGCTTCAATTTCCTGCCACCAGATTGGCACCAATGAGTTGAAGGCGTTTCGGGTGAGTCAGACCTTTTCGAATCTGAAAGGGTTAGGGACCTTGTTACTTTGCGTTGTAAGGAGGAGAGGTGAGTGGTCCGAGGTGATTCTGGGTAGCGCTGAGACCGAGGAGAGGGGGAAGGTTAGATCCTAGTCGGTTGAGATCAAAAAGCGATCGAGTTTTGCTAAGGTGGGGGGGCTTTGCATGTTAGTCCACGTGAAGCTTTGGTTCAGCATTGGAAGATCCACCAGTTCCAGATCGTTGATCATTTTGGAGAACATAACCATTAGACGGTTGCACCAACTACGGCCACGTCTCTCGGTCGGAGAACGTGTAAGATTGAAGTCCCCACACATTGCCCAGGGTCCAGGGCAGGCAGTTTTAAGCGCGACGAGCTCCCGACAGAACTCGGCCTTTCCTTCCCAGGTCGGTGGCCCGTACACATTCGTCGGGTAGAAGGAGATGCCGCTATAGGTGCTTTTCAGGCGCATCGTGATTGAGTGATCGCGCACAAGGACTTCAGAGCAAGTAAAATGCTTGGAGTTCCAGCAAGTAACAAGACCGCCCGAAGCCCCAAACGAGGGGATGAAGTGACACTTGTCGAAGCCCGGTCCAGTAAAAGAGTTAAGGAAGGAGCGCGAGAACGAGCTCACCTTAGTTTCTTGGAAGCATAAGACAGACACTCTAAGACTACTAACCACCGATTTAACAAGACCACGCTTTGTTAAATCGTTCAGACCTCTAACATTCCACGAGCAAATTTGTAACATAAAAGGAGGGAGACCAATGACCATCAGGACTCAAACGGAGTGTCGATCAGAACACAGGACCGGTGAAGTCCAAGAACGAGGAGGCGTCCTCGCCGCTCAACTTGATGCCAAGTTTGGCGCACTTGAGGACGACCTTCCGCTGTACCGAAGAAGCGTCGGAGCCGTCAGAGTCAAAGGTCGGGGGGCAGGTGAGCAGTCGGGCGCGCCCTCGCCTATGAGTACAGTTTTGCGGGCCATGGCGAGGTCCAGCGCAAGTAAGCTCGCCTTCTTCGCAAGTCGCGGGCTTCTCCTGACTGTTCGGGCAGTGTTAGGGGCGTCGCCCATGGGGGCAGAAGCTTCAATCGGCGGGTGGGGGGGGGGGGGGGGGGGGGCATGGTGACCAGAGCCTGGTGGTCTACAGGCGATCCGAGCTTGACGGTAGATGGGGGACCCGCCTGGAAGGCCGAACAAGGTGGTCCCTTCAGGATGGCAGGTGGTGGCGAGCCCACAGGAAGAAAGCGGCGGTGGCCCGCCTCAAGCTCCCTGCGAGTCGGCGAAGCGAAGGAAGAGTTGCCTGAGAGGGGGCTTTCCGCAGGTTCCGAGGCTCCGGTCTGATGCTCGGAGAAATGTGGGTCGTGGGCCTGGAGAAGGGGAAGGTGGTATGCAGAGGTTGCAAAGGTTCCAAAGGTGATGGTGAAGAGGCCCGACCCAGGATACCATGAGAGGCCAAGGGGGCAGCTCAGAGTGGGCACACCCGGTGGCTTGAAGAAGGCTGGACCCAGTGTTCCGTCAAAAGACGGGGCCCACGGAGAATACCGCAAGGAGGCGGCCCAGCAAGAGGGGGGGGTGGTCCGCGGTTGTCCCCAAGGCTGGCCCAGCAGTAGAGCGGGGGCCCTCCCAGTGGCCCGCGGGGCTTCCTGATTCAGGCCCAGCCTCGGCGAGGGAGCCCTTCCAAGCTCCGGTCCCAACCGAGGGAGGCGGGTGGGCAGGATGGGGGGGGAAGAAGCTGTAGGGCTTGTACACGCGGGTCGAGGCGCACGAGGGTCGAGGGGAGGCTCACAGAGGTCGAGGGGCCAGTAAAGAGGCGCACCACAATGCTCTCCATTGCAAGGGTTTTGCAAACGTCACCCCCCTGTTCCCCTACCAGGCAGGTAATCTCCCACTTTTCAACGTTGTGAAAACCATTTGAAAAGTTTTCTGGAAAAAGCAAAGAACAAATCCCGAGAGCTTGCGAGCGGCAGACCTCGGCTTCCTTCTCCGGTCGATGATCTCCCCGAGAGGGAGCGTCGGCTACGTTATGCTGGTCCCCTGGGTAAAGGGGGGAAGTCGCTAGGAGAGCGACCGAAGGTCCACCGCAAGTCCCCACGCTGGAGACCGTCGTTCCCCTCGAAGGCGGGTGGAGGGGGTCCGGTCCCTGTTGCGTCACCGGAGGCTAGGCGGGTCGGCGTCTTCCGTCGCGGATTTCAGAGGAGTCCAAGGATTCGGTTTGACCGGCGCGTGCGGCATCCCTGGAGTCGCTGCTATCGCCGCCGAGTCTGACCAGAGAGACCCTTCTGGCCAGCCGCATGCCCAGGGGGTCCGTTTGGTCCCCTCCCTCGCTAGGTCCCCCCCTCCTCCACGAACGGCGTACCGCGATCATCCCCACCAAAGGGAGAGGTGCTCTCAATCCTCACGGGGGTTGAGATGACCACGTCCCCCATCGAGATAGAGAGGAGCTCGGGGATGTCTGCGAGATCGTCGACCGCCACCAGGCATCTGAAGCCAGTCATGTCCACCACGTTGTTGCTGTTCTCGTCGGCTCGGATGAAGCGGCCGAAGCCGCCGACGATGGCGCTCATACGGTGAGTGGACCAACATTCAAAGGGTAGGTTGATAATCTTGATCCATGCTTTGTGCGTAAGTTTTGATTGGTCGGCATCGTGGTAAGGTTCCCAGGGGTAGCAACGAAGCGGGCAGTGGAGGAGGTGGATTAGCCCATTGTTGGTGAGGTCATCAGGGCGCACCCACTTAGGCAGGAGGATGACATAGTCGCGCTCTTGGTAGCGCGCTGCCAAAAAGTCGGTGGGGAAGCCCTCGAATCTGGCCACCAGGTCCGCCGCGATCATGGCCTGGGGAAAGTGTCCAAGATTTGATCTCCCGACGACGTCCGTCAGGACGACGCTCTTTCGCTGGTTTTGGCGGTTGCGGAAATCCTCCGTCAGGGGGATAAATACTTTCAAGGATTCCGGTCTGAATCCACGGCCTCGCTGCATGCTGTGACGTTGCTGGCGAAGAGGGCAGAATCTCGCACGATGGACTCTCGGGTCTAAGAGGTGCTTCCGGTGCCTGGCTGGCGACCATCTGGTGCGCAACTGCAGAGATCCGGTGCGCTTTGCCGGAAGCACCTCTTAGACCCGAGAGTCCATCGTGCGAGACTCTGCCTTCTTCGCCAGCAACGTCACAGCATGCAGCGAGGCCGTGGATTCAGACCGGAATCCTTGAAAGTATTTATCCCCCTGACGGAGGATTTCCGCAACCGCCAAAACCAGCGAAGGAGCGCCATCCTGGCGGACGTCGTCGGGAGATCAAATCTTGGATGCTTTTCCCAGGCCACGATCACGGCGGACCTGGCGGCCAGATTCGGGGGCTTCCCCACCGACTTCCTGGCGGCGCGCTACCAAGAGTGCGACTATGTCATCCTCCTGCCTAAGTGGGTGCGCCCTGATGACCTCACCAACAATAGGCTAATCCACCTCCTCTACTGCCGGTTTCGTTGCTACCCCTGCGAACCTTACCACGATGCCGACCAATCAAGACTTACGCACAAAGCATGGATCAAGATTATCAACCTACCATTTGAATGTTGGTCCACTCACCGTGTGAGCGCCATCGTTGGCGGCTTAGGCCGCTTCATCCGAACCGACGAGAACAGCAACAACGTGGTGGACATGACTGGCTTCAGATGCCTGGTGGCGGTAGACGATCTCGCGGACATCCCTGAGCTCCTCTCTATCTTGATGGGGGACGTGGTCATCTCAACCCCCGTGAGGATTGAGAGCACCTCTCCCTTTAGTGGGGATAATCGCGGTACGCCGTTCGTGGAGGGGGGGGGGGACCTAGCAAGGGAGGGGACCAAACGGACCCCCTGGGCATGCGGCTGGCCAGAAGGGTCTCTCTGGTCGGACTCGGCGGCGATAGCAGCGACTCCAGGGATGTCGCACGCGCCGGTCAAACCAAATCCTGGGACTCCTCTGAAATCCGCGACAGAAGACGCCGACCCGCCCAGCCTCCGGTGACACACAGGGACCGGACCCCCTCCACCCGCCTTCGAGGGGGACGGCGGTCTCCGGCGTGGGGACTTGCGGTGGACCTTCGGTCACTCTCTTAGCGACTTCCCTCCTTTACCCAGGGGACCAGCATAACGTAGCCGACGCTCCCCCTCGGGGAGATCATCGACCGGAGAAGGAAGCCGAGGTCTGCCGCTCGCAAGCTCTCGGGATTTGTTCTTTGCTTTTTCCAGGAAGCTTTTCAAATGATTTTCACAAGGATGGAAGGTGGGAGATTACCTGCCTGGTAGGGGAACAGGGGGGTGACGTTTGCAAAACCCTTGCAATGGAGAGCATTGTGGTGCGCCTCTCTTTACTGGCCCCTCGACCTCTGTGAGCCTCCCCTCAACCCGGGTGTACAAGCCCTACAGCTTCTTCCCTCCCCAGCCTGCCTACCCGCCTCCCTCGGTTGGGCCTGGGGCATGGATGGGCTCCCTCGCCGAGGCTGGGCCTGAATCAGGAAGCCCCGCGGGCCACTGGGAGTGCCCCCGCTCTACTGCTGGGCCAGCCTTGGGGACAACCGCGGGCCACCCCCCCTCTTGCTGGGCCGCCTCCTTGCGGTATTCTCCGTGGGCCCCGTCTTTTGACGGAACACTGGGCCCAGCCTTCTTCAAGCCACCGGGTGCGCCCACTCTGAGCTGCCCCCTTGGCTTCTCCTGGTATCCTGGGCCGAGCCTCTTCACCATCACCTTTGGAACCTTTGCAACCTCTGCATACCACCTTCCCCTTCTCCAGGCCCACGACCCACATTTCTCCGAGCATCAGACTGGAGCCTCGGAACCTGCGGAGAGCCCCCTCTCAGGCAACTCTTCCTTCGCTTCGCCGACTCGCAGGGAGCTTGAGGCGGGCCACCGCCGCTTTCTTCCTATGGGCTCGCCACCACCTGCCACCCTGAGGGGACCACCTTGTTCGGCCTTCCAGGCGGGTCCCCCATCTACCGTCAAGCTCGGATCGCCTGTAGACCACCAGGCTCTGGTCACCATGCCCCCCCCCCCCTCCCTCCACCCCCCCACCCGCCGATTGAAGCTTCTCCCCCATGGGCGACGCCCCTAACACTGCCCGGACAACCAGGAGAAGCCCGCGGCTTGCGAAGAAGGCGAGCTTACTTGCGCTGGACCTCGCCATGGCCCGCAAAATTGTACTCATAGGCGAGGGCGCGCCCGACTGCTCACCTGCCCCCCGGACCTTTGACTCTGACGGCTCCGACGCTTCTTCGGCACAGCGGAAGGTCGTCCTCAAGTGCGCCAAACTTGGCATCAAGTTGAGCGGCGAGGATGCCTCCTCGTTCTTGGACTTCACCGATCCTGTGTTCTGATCGACTCTCCGTTTGAGTCCTGATGGTCGTTGGTCTCCCTCCTTTTATGTTACAAATTTGCTCGTGGAATGTTAGAGGTCTGAACGATTTAACAAAGCGTGGTCTTGTTAAATCGGTGGTTAGTGGTCTTAGAGTGTCTATCTTATGCTTCCAAGAAACTAAGGTGAGCTCGTTCTCGCGCTCCTTCCTTAACTCTTTTACTGGACCGGGCTTCGACAAGTGTCACTTCATCCCCTCGTTTGGGGCTTCGGGCGGTCTTGTTATTTGCTGGAACTACAAGCACTTCACTTGCTCTGAATTCCTTGTGCGCGATCACTCAATCACGATGCGCCTGAAAAGCACCTATAGCGGCATCTCCTTCTACCCGACGAATGTGTACGAGCCACCGACCTGGGAAGGAAAGGCCGAGTTCTGTCGGGAGCTCGTCGCGCTTAAAACTGCCTGCCCTGGACCCGGGCAATGTGTGGGGACTTCAATCTTACGCGTTCTCCGACCGAGAGACGTGGCCGTAGTTGGTGCAACCGTCTAATGGTTATGTTCTCCAAAATGATCAACGATCTGGAACTGGTGGATCTTCCAATGCTGAACCAAAGCTTCACGTGGACTAACATGCAAAGCCCCCCCACCTTAGCAAAACTCGATCGCTTTTTGATCTCAACCGACTGGGATCTAACCTTCCCCCTCTCCTCGGTCTCAGCGCTACCCAGAATCACCTCGGACCACTCACCTCTCCTCCTTACAACGCAAAGTAACAAGGTCCCTGACCCTTTCAGATTCGAAAAGGTCTGGCTCACCCGAAACGCCTTCAACTCGTTGGTGCCGATCTGGTGGCAGGAAATTGAAGGGAGGCAAGGGAGCATCCTCACCTTCACCGCAAAACTTCGTCACTGCCGCAAGCGAATCAAAGAATGGCGATCCTCTAACTTTCACAGCATCTCCAACGCTAAAAGGGCAACAGCGGAGGAGATCCAAACGCTTGATTCTTTGGAGGAACTCCATTGCCTGACCCGCAACGAGCAAGAGTCGAGAGAAAGGCTCAGAAGTCACCTGAAGGAAGTCATTGGGGAAGAGGAGATATTTTGGAGGACCAGAGCCAAACAACACTGGCTCAAAGAAGGGGAAAGCAAAACCAAATTCTTCCACGCAATGGCCAATGGTAGACACAGAGCCAACAGGATCGGGGACATCGAGGATGAGGGCACCAAACTGAACAGGGAAAAGGATAAGAGCGATTACTTCTACCACAAGTTCAAGAGCGTTTTGCGCCTGATTATCTCCCTACCTCCCTGTGCGGAGACTGGAGTGACCTTTTCCTTGATAATTCCGCGCTGAGTTCGAAAAACCTTACCTCCCCCTTCACCCTCGAGGAAATCAAGAAAGTAACATTCTAGATGAGTGGGGACAAAGCGCAGGGACCCGACGACTTCAGCATGGTTTTTTATCAGAAGTTCTGGGAAGTGATCAAAGATGACCTAGTCAAAATCTTTGACGACCTTTTCGAGGGTTCTCTGAACATCGGCCCCATTGACTACACGCACATCTGCCTGATACCCAAATCAGAAGGGGCCAACTCGGCAAACGACTTTCAGCCCATCAGTCTCCTCAACTGTGTTCAGAAGATTATCTCCAAGGTTCTCACGAACAGGCTTCTTAGCAAGCTGGACAAGATCATCTCCCCTGAGCAGTCAGCCTTTGTTAAAAGTAGATTTATCCTCGATTTTTTGGTCACAGCTAGCGAGCTAATCAACTGGGGCGTCTGCAAGCACATCAACTGTGTTGGCGTCAAGGCGGACTTTGAAAAGGCCTTCGATAATGTGAGCTGGGGTTTTCTCAAACATATCCTCCAATGCCTGGGCGCAAACCAAAAATGGTATGGATGGATCGATCAGTGTATCTCCAACGGCAAGGTCGCCATTTTTGTCAACGGCAACCCCACAAAATGGTTCAAAATGAAGCGAGGCCTCCGCCAGGGAGACCCCCTATCACCCTTTCTATACTTGCTGGTGGCTGAAGGACTGGCGCGCATGACACACAGAGCCGTCCAAAATAACCTGCTCGCAGGGGTTGGACCAGTGAGGAAAGCGAAAACTTCCCTCATCCAATTTGCGGACGATACAATCTTCTTTTGCGAAGCAAAAGCCAGACAAATCCGCAACTTCCGCTTTATGTGGCAGATCTTCGAGTGGGCCTCTGGACTCAAAATCAACCGGACCAAGTCGGAGTTGTTCTTTATGGGCAACAGAAACAATAAAGGCAAGAGGCTTGCGGCGATCCTAGACTGTAAGCTGGGCTCGTTCCCGATCAAATATCTTGGTCTACCGCTGAAGAAGGGCAGCATCCCTAAGGAAGATTGGCAACTCATTATCTCCAGGATCGAACATAGAATCGCCGAATGGCATGCTAAATTACTCTCACAAGGGGGTAGGCTTACCCTTGTTAACTCTGTGCTCTCGAACTTACCCCTCTACTACTTCTCAGTATTCAGAGCACCTGTCTGGGTCCTCAGAAGAATCGACTCGCTTCGGAGAGCCTTCTTCTGGAAAGGTCAAAGCTCCGCGTCAGGGGGCAACTTCCTGGTTAGCTGGAAAATGGTCTGCAGAAACATAAGGAACGGGGGATTAGGTGTCATGAACTTGGAGAGCATGAACACAGCATTACTGGTGAAGTAGTGGTGGAGATTCCTCTCAGCAGAAGCGACCCCTTGGTGACCTCTCGTCAAGGGACTTTACTACCAACGCAGAAGACCCCTGAACGAAGGGTCCTCGTTCAAACCCTACTCTCACTGGTGGAGAAGCGTACTAGGCACGAAGGAACTCTTCAAGTGCGGCACGACCCACTCGGTGGGAGATGGAGAATTGACAAGCTTCTGGTCGGATATTTGGATAGGAAATTCGCCTCTTTCGACCCAGTTTCCAAGCATCTTCGACTTGACTTACAACAAAAATCTTCGTGTGAATGACTGCTTTGGACGGAACGGATGGAACTGGGTGAAAATCCTGGAGGGCTTAGGGGATGGTCCCACAGGTCTTGAGGATGTAATTCGGGATTTGAAGGCGACCACACAACCTAACCCTCACAAACAGCAAAGATGAATTCCTCTGGCGTTGGACCAACTCTAGACTTTTCTCGGTTAAATCTATGTACCGCTTCTTACTAGATAGCGGGGTAGTCGACGACCGCTTCAACAAACTTTGGAGCATCAAACTGCCGCTGAAAGTTAAAATCTTCGTCTGGCTAGTCCTTCGAAGTTAAAATCTTCGTCTGGCTAGTCCTTCGAAGGAGGGTCCTGACTAGGGACATCTTACAGAAAAGGAACTGGATCGAGCTCAGTTGCTGCGCCATCTGCCTAGGCCTCGAGGAAACAGCAGATCACCTCTTCGTCTCCTGCACCTGTGCTAAAACGCTACTGGAAGCCTTGCTGCCTAACAAATTGGAGATCCGTAACTGTCCATCCGTCGATAGGCTGTGGGAGGTGAGCTCGCACAAGAAGGGGGCCTGGGGCAGAAGGACCCTAACCACCATCGCGACCACCTGGTGGATGGTTTGGTTGGAAAGAAACAGAAGGGTCTTCGAAAACAAGAATCGTAGCCTAGGTGCTATCCTCGCCGAAATCAGACTCTCCTGTTCGAACTGGACTAGATTCTGCGCCTAGGCACACTCTGCCTTCTCTTTTTTTTTTTTTTTTTTTTTTTTTTTTTTTTTTTTTTTTTTTTTTTTTTGGACCCGACTGCTCCACTGCAGATATCGGCTGTCCCGTAGCTTAATTCATCTCCGCCTTGAATGAAGCGGCAGCATGCTGCCTTTTTCTAAAAAAAAATTAATAGAACACGAAGTTCACCTATCAAGCCAAAATTGTTGAATTCGACACGTTATTCGGTTGGTGGTAGAAAGCGTGTGCCAATTGTAAAGCATCTGTGAAAATATATGATGATATTTTCTTATGCTCCAACTGTACTGAAAATGAACAATGTCTTATACCATGGTAATTACTGCTTTTAACATTATCCTAATTGTAATTTTATCAAAATTAAATTATTATGTTACTTTATATTACTAATTAATATTATTGATATATTTGTTGTGAAAAGGTATAAATTAAATGTTGTTGTTGATGATTCGAGTGGTTTTACTAATTTCACTATATTTGGGAAGGCAGCGCAAGATCTCATTCGTATCTCAGCTCAAATTTTAGCTGCTTCACCTGGTTCAGATCAATTTACTCTTCGTCATGTAATTAAAGCTATTATTGGACATGAGCATATTTTTTAGATTACACCCGACACACAAAGATTTAGATTGAGCACTGTATTTTTTAAAATACTAAAATTTTTTCCTCTTAATTGTAATGCCAAAGAGAAGTCTCCTGTGCTACAAAATTTGCTCATCAAATGTAAAGAACAACTACAGTCTCCTATTACTAACAAAGAAATCAACAAAGATTTATTTACAGAAATATCACCAGATGTGAAAATTTCTTCCAGATAGTTCTGCTATCATTTTATATGAAGTAATATTTTAGATAAATTTGTATATATATATATATATATATATATATATATATATATATATATATATATATATATATATATATTAACTTTAACAAATATTTTTATGAGCAGCTCAAGACAATTTATTGATGATATATCTGAAATACATCATCCTAAGAAATTTCGACTTACGTAAGATATCTAATCTAAAGTAGTTTTGTTACTTAATCATTTATGATTATATATATATATTTATGATATCAAATTATTTACATTGATTGTAGGTTTGATGAAGCAGAACCATCTGATAGATAGACCAAATGAAGAATTACCATGCTACATGCAGTTTACTAATATAATATTCGTGTGTTTTACATAATATATGATGTTTAATGTCTAATACTTAATTAGTTTAATGTTTAATATTTCTATTCTCTATGTAATATATGATGTTTAATGTCTAATACTTAATATATTTCTCTATGTACTACATTATGTCTAATACCCGTAGTTTACTTTTATAATATAATATTATTGTACTCTATGTAATATATAATATTTAATGTCTAATATTTTATTAGTTAATGTTTAATGTCTAATACTTAATTAGGTTGTAGTTTACGCAGTGAAGCGCGGGTATCAAACTAGTATATATAAATTTAGAGGGCATATCAGTTATGACAGTATTATGCTATAAATTGAGTCAAATGGCAATCTGGAAATATTATTGGGTTAAGAGTCACTGGTTGAACCAGTTATGACAGTATTATGCTATAAATATTTAATTATTATTTTAAATTTTATCATGTAGAAAATTTTAGATTTGTTGTGTAAAAAAAATTTATTAGTTTTGCGATTTTGCAAAAATGGATCATTTTTTTTTTTTTTTTTTTTTGTTTCTGTGGATTAAGCTCGAATTTTTTAAAATGACCAAAATACCTTTATACTCTCACTCCTAGTTTTCTTTCTACTCTTGGTGTGATACCTCAGATTTTAGAATAGTTCTATATATGAGATATAACGGGGGTAAATTTTTTAACTGGGTTATAGCAATTTGAACGCTGGCTAGGTCCAAAAAGAGTTAAGCGTGTTAGTGCTAGAGTAGTTATAGGATTGGTGATTATTTGGGAAGTGTCATAGTTTATATCAGAGTCAATCATCAGTTGAAAGTGTGAGATGAATTTTAACTGAGCCATGATTATATAGCCGGTAGAGCGTGGTTATTCGGCTAATGATTGTTGTGAATAAATTGCAGCTCTCCGAGATGAGTCTCACATCGCCAGATACTTTTGAGTGTGTGTAAGTTTGACGAGAACGTCAAAACTTACAGCGGGGGAGAGAATACGACGTTTCAAAATTTAAAATAGTCTTATATATGAAATATAATAAGGCTAAACCTTTTAATCCGGTTATAGTATTTTAAACGGTGATTAGACTCAAGAGATTAAAAGGATTAAGTATGTTAGAGTTTAGAATAATTCTAGAATAAGTGATCTTTTGGAAAGTGGTGCGTCACACCTATTCTCTCTCACTCCATCACTTCAATGTTGTTGCCGCGCTCTTCCCTTACCTCTCACATGAGTGAAAGGGCTAGGACAAAATTTAACTCACTCGTGGCGGTGCTTAGAGCATCATCGGAGATGAAGACGGAGACGGCAGAGGAAGATGATAATCTTGCATGTCGAAAAACAGGTTTGGGAGGGGGTTTGCGGGACGTGACCTCACTGGCAAAGTTCTGGTAGAAGAGAGCTCTAGACAATGCAATATTCTACTATTTAAAAGAAAGTTAGCATTACAATATATGATGCGTTATTTAGTAAAAAAAATAGTACTAATTAATATATATATTAAATTAAAAAATAGTGTAATTTTATTACTAAATAGTATAATTTATGTTTGAAAAAGTATAACTTTTTAAACCACGGAAGGGCAAAGTGAAATCTTTTGAAATCATGAGGTGGCAAAGTGAAAATTAGCAAAGTGAACCACAGGATTACAAAGTAAAAATAAGTTACATTATGGGGCAATTTGATTTTTTTTTTTTTTTTTTTTTTTTTTTTTTTTTACATTCGAAATTGATCAGATGTATGATATATATTCCATCTATCCTGGGGTGAAGATTATTTTACTGCTTATTTTAAAGTGATCAGTAAAATTTATTTTATCTCAGAATGGATGAGATTTAAAATATATATCCGATTTTGAGTGTACAAGAAGTATTTCTTTTTTATTTTTGTAAACACAATTTTTGTACCAAATATATATTTTTCATTTGGTACAAAAAGTTTATTAATTTTTTATTTTTTTTTGTTACCAAACAAATACCTTAACTGCTTATTCTAAAATAATCCGTTTATAAGAGAATAATAATTTCACCCATTAGATGAAATAAATTATTCTATCTTACTCCTCTACTAAGTAAATTATAAATAATTATAAAATATTATTAATTACTATAATTAATTTTTTATAATTAACTAATTAATTATTTGACATATTAAATTAATAAATAATTAAATAAATACTTGAGCAATTAATTTATTATTTATAATTAATTAACTATTTGATATGCTAATTCAATCATTAACTAATATTTACATTATACAAATTATTAATATTTTAATTTATATGTTTAATGTATTAAATAAAAATAAAATTGATATTAACATATTGACTTTTATATATATATATATATATATATATATATATATATATATATATATATATATATATATATAAAACAAATGATTAGAATATATTGATGCCAAATAATGTAAATATTTTATGCCATAGTAAATATTTTTTTTTGTCAACAGTATAACTAGGCACGATACGACACGACACGCAACACACTATATTGTGCTAGCAAATAATCAGGCACAATTTGATGCCATGACACTTAAATTCATTGATTTGAGGGTGCTTATGATCCAAATTTTGTAGCCTTTGAAATCCATTTTTAAGTGCATCATGAACCGTCAAAATGGAACTCCCTTATACTACTGTAGTTTCCCTTCCTCTATACAGCCAAGGACAACACATGAATATATATATATATATATATATATATATATATATATATATATATAGACACGTGAAACAAGCAAATATTTTATATCTATTATTAAAATTATAAATTTTACAACCTTTGATGATTAGGCTAATGATATAAAAAAAAATTAAAATTTAATTTTTTAGATAATTCTAGTAGTCTAGATCCTCAACGATGCCGATTATCGATTCAGAGACTCCATCATCAAAAATAAATCAGACTCCATCATCAAAAATAAATCGATAGTAAAAACATTCGTTTATCAGTATTTCGGTCAATCTCTCTCTCTCTCTCTCTCTCTCTCTCTCTCTATATATATATATATATATATATATAATATTTTGCAAACCACCCTAAAATAAAAATGAAATGAATTAAGTAGTTGATGTCTGCATGAGTTACATCTACTGAAAGATCAAGAGGTTAAAAACAGAACAGATTTAGGCCTTACTTTTGACCGTAAACATAGCTTTGCAAACAATCCAACAACAGCAAAATTAAAAGATGAAGTACATGTTATTCGTCGTAAATAATGGTACCTTTCACTTCTTAAAGAACATCAATTTGATTTATCAGGAAAAAAAAAAAAAAAGGAAAACAAAACAGTTTGATAGACAAGGTCCAGTGCAGTTCCGACCCGTAAAATAAATTATACAATAATTTGTAATTTTCAAATTCTATAGTGATAGAAGCTACAACGACACACGACAAAACAAAACAAAACAAAACAAAACAAAACAAAAATGAAAAAGAAAAAGAAAACAGGATAAACTGTGAACCTCATTAAGCACTATATAAGAAAGAGAGAGAGAGAGAGAGAGAGAGAGAGAGAGAGAGAAAAGTGCCTAAGAATCGATTTCTATAAGCACTACAATACAACCTCACCTAAATTTTGATCACTTATTGTCATGAATTAAACGAACACAATTTATATTATGTGAAGGATTGACAAAAACTGGAAGAGAGTAGAATTATATTGACCTGGATGAATCGACCGAACTGCTTCTTATATCATTCGTTTTAGGAGTCAGACCTGTCGGGCGGGGCTCCAGCGAGCCAACCCCACATGCCGCCAGAGCTCTGCCTCTGCTTAGCGCTCAAAGCAGCTTGCTCGGAAGCCGCTTTTTGCCGTTGAAGCAGCTCGACTTCCTTCTGAAGTGCTTCCATCGACTGTAGCTTTTGCCGTAGCTCTGCGACGTCCACCTGTCATTTAGAATTATTTTTACTCAGTTTGTTGCCTTGAGATGATTCCCTGGTGAATATAATGACTGAAGAATAGAGTAACCATTTACACAGATGATCGAGAGTGCACTAGGAATAATAAGAATCATTTTAAATTACCCAGGTTTTGTGGTCTTCTTCACTTCACCGCTTTTGAGTTTCTCACTTGACAGATAAAAAAATGACTTGATTGTAAAATGACCTTTTTAGCCCTGTTTGAACTGACCTGAACTAAGCGAATAGTTTTACAGCAGAAGGTTCATTTTCTACGATAAAATAGACTTCATCGACCGTCGGGAAGTAAAGAGCAATATATGTAGTGTTTTACTAAAACATCCAAGGATCAAGTGGCAACATCGGGATGGTACAAGAATACTGAAGTAACCTCAGGTTTACTTCAATCTTCGTTACGATCTCTAGCTTGGGTATATCACAACTTTCATAAGAGCCCAGAAACCTATCGGTCGCAAGTTCTGGGCTAAGGTACCCTTTAGCTTAGACACAATTTTTCAACCATTTTCAGGTTCAGACACAGTTATTACAATTCGATGAGAAACAGACAAATCCATTTGGCCAATTGATGTGTGCGAGTACCTCGAGTTTGAAACACCTTGATTGTTCAGCAGCAAGTTGACCACGAATAGATTGAAGCTCCTGCAATCACATAAAATAAGAAATAAATAAATAAATATAAGCTACTAGAAGGAAAACAGAAAAAAAGGAAATCAACACCCAATAGAATGAGATTATGGTTGATGATGCAGAAATTAGGTTTGCTGGTAAAAATTGTTTTTATTATATTGTGCAAACATGCCGGCTTTGTGAGACAGAATGACATAAGCGATGCAATAAAAAAAATCAGACAAGACTGCGTCTTTGCTTTGGAATCCCGCCAAATTTATTATGTTGCCAAATGGCAGAGTTATATATCCAACTAAGAATTTCAACATTTCAAGAATGGAAAGAGACGCGCTACTTACAAAGTACCAAGCTTACCTTAGTAAGTTCTGAATTTCTATTCTCTGCATCAGCAAGCTCTTGCTTAAGCTGGAGGGACTGCAGTTGTTCCTTGTTAAGTGTTGCTTCTAATTCCTCTTTCTCGGCTTTTAGGGCTACAAGAAGTTTTTCGCTTGTTTCCTCACTTCTGATATTCTGAACAATTTCATCGAAGCATGTGAATCAAACAAGTTGGAAAAAATCTTAACCTTCATCCTGCTAGAGTTTCTATTGAAAACCTATCAGTTCCAGATATGTGTATTTATTCAAACCTGTGCATTTCTATTTATTAAAGCCAACGTTCACAGTCGATATGCTTGCATGCACTTGAAAATGCACTTAGGATGAAATAGTGCCGAGTTATTGGTACTTTCATGAAAAGTGACAGTTTCAAAAACTCTGCATCTAGCATCTGTTTTGTGGACAAAAAATTCTTTAAGGAACTCCTCATAGGGTTTCTACATGAGGTTGGATGACGTTCATCCCCAAATACTGCTTTTGAAAAGAATATTTTTATAAGGGTAAAATTTGCTAACAGGTGGACATTACAAATATACCCTTCATATACAATCTTATATAAGGAGCTCCTTACAGAATTTTCTTTAGCGTGCTCTGTTAGGCAGAGGAAATTTTATTATCTTTGTCTAAGAATAGCAGCTATTTCTCAAAGCTAGATTTCCCTGCTATGAATATTTGTGAAACTTACCGCAGCTGAATCAACATTATCCATCACAATCTCTCTTATCTTTCCGTCTTGGGTAGTAGCTTCAATCTCGGGTTCCACATCCCTGCTAGCATTTGGTGACATGAATAGGGGTTGACACTGTCTGGCTGAGAAACAGGTCCATCCACCATCTTCGACTCGATGTCAGATTTGTGGCTCGGTTTAAGAACGTAGACCTAATCATCAGAGAGAACCCAGAACAAAAAAAAAAAGGCAAGAACATTTGACAAAATGCTCAAATACAGAATAAGTCCCCTGGATAATCAAAACCGACAGATAATCCCCTATTATATAAAATATCGCGGCTTTACCCCCTTTCTAGAGAGTGCAAGATTTTTCTTAAAAATCAAGGGATCAACTGTTGGTTTTGTATAGCAAGGGTGTAAAGCATAAATCACAACATATCTAGAAGGTTTCGTGTGGTTTATCCATTTGAAAGAAATAGATTTACAGGTGGTCAATTACATCATTGCTGTAGCGCCCATTGTATCCTCCAAACGACACGAGAAAATCTTCTCCATTATATGTGCTAGGAACTAAAGTCAAGCCCTAGAGATAACAACAAGAAAAAAGTCAGTTTCCAACGGAAGTCCATCCCACTGACGTACTACACATATCTCAAGGGGCGGTTTTTGCTGTTTGATTAAATGCTTAATTTTATTAAGTAAAACAATCTAGCGAAGAGGAATAGAAGAAACAAAAGAAAAAAAAAAGAACAAAAAAAGAAAAAATGCAACTAACAGGGTTCAGTATTCCTGCAACAATATGAACCGGGATTAAACTGTTATATGTGAAATCATGGTATATCCAATCATCTATCTAGAGTACAACTTCTAGAAGAATCCTCAAAGACGATATCAACATGTAAAACATCATAACAACAGAGCCAACAGCAACATCCCAATCTTGCAACTGTTAACCATATAAGCTACACATATAACACAAAAATATTAAGGTGGCCTTGGAAGTGTTGCCCCATACGATTACAGCTTTTCCCAATATGGTAGATTTCAGCAAACACTTAGCTCCACAGACAACAACTTTCGTGAAAGCATTTTAAGCTTTGTCCCACGAACACATTGTAATGTCGCCATGTCAAACAATAAATACAACTTGATTAGAGACTACGGTCAAATTCTTCTTGTATAACAGGCAAGGACATTTACCCAGAACTACAGGGTTAGAAGTTGACTTTTATGACTAAACAAGGCAGGTCAGTTTTAGGACCATATCCAATTTATTGGACAAGCTGTAAGTGTGTACTTAACAACTGGGTTACGGGTGAATTCTTATCAACCTTAACTAATTTTAGTCAGCCAAATTTTTTTTTAGATAACTTACCGAATAATTTCTGTAATGAGACAAAAATACTGGACAATTTTAAGTTCAATTGGTGTCAATGATAAGATGTTATCCCTGACTAAATTAGAGAACATAACAGATACTACAAGCTTTCTGACGGCATCTCAAGAAACTTATTCTTTCTACTTCTCATCTATGAAGCTTATCAAGTTAGACCTTTTTTGCAGGTTACAAAGTGAATGTTAGGCCTTGATAAGTGTTCTATGACCATGCACTTAAGCTCATATCATTATAATGAAACTGAATTGATATAGCCTGCATGAGTACCTCACTGGCAAGAGGCACACGTCCTTGAACAGTTGTAACAACTGACCATACCAATGCAGACATGTTAAGCGCCAGAGTTTCAGAAGCCCCTGCAAAACAGTCGTATATATGGATATCAACCTCTATCAAATCGAACTTACACTTGATGGTTAGTGCAAACAACAATACACCAACAATAAGCTATAAGGATTACACTGAAGAGGAAGAGATGGAGTCATTCAATCAATTCATCATAAAGTGAAATCCATCAGGTCTTGAGAATTTGTAAATAATGTTCTTACATTACCATGTGAATGTGGTGAAGTATTGCTCAGACGGTTATCAAAGGCCATAATTACAATTTATCAAGCTTGTTAAAATAAAGAGAGTTACTCAAGACCTGATGGATTGCATAGTGCAATTTCTTAAGCTTTAACAAAATGTAAGCAGTCTGAAGGCTTCGAAGAGAGAAATCATCAGTCCAACAAAGAAGTGAAAGCAAGAACAAGAAAAAATATATAAATAAATGTCATAGGCCACAACTTCATACCAGTCTTATTATCACCGCCGCCAACAATATACCAACTTTCTCCTATTGTTGCACCTGCATGCCCAGCTCGTGGGCCTGGAACCAAACCCTGCTGTTTAGGTCTTGACCATTCCATCTACAGTAATCAGAAAAATCCATTTAGGCGATGACTAAGATTTTTATGATGCTTCGACCAACTATTTGAAGAATTGTAGCTCTCACAGAATGCAGGTCAAGGACATGTAGATCATTGAAGCACGTTGCATGAGAACCCCCACCAAAAATCAAGAGATATCGCTCTGCATGGCAAGCAGCAACATGGCCTGACCTCGGCGAAGGAGGAATGCCTCTAAAAGATAAAGAAAGAGAATCTCAGACTATAGGCTTAGCTCCCTGACATTAAGAGTCGTATAAGACAGAAGTAAAATATATATAGAATTAGGTTTAGTTTCCTTGAGAATGCTGGGTGTCGTAAAAAGGTGAAGACATTTTTAGAACTTCTCAATGGTTAACTAACATAATTAGTAAACTTAATCAATCGGTTCCTTAAAGGCATATCAGTTAATGATACAGGGAAATACAAGCTTGTCGCTCCTCCTATTTTCATATGCAAAATAAGCTCAAAGAGTTAAAAGTGTTATGGCGAACCTTTTAATCTATGAAGGAAATGAAATAAAGTCCACTAATCCCAAGAACATTCTAGGCTCAGTGTTGTTATTTTGAAAGGGAAAGAATTACATAACACATTATACAGAAGAGAAAATAACTTAAGACTAACAAAAAAAAGGAGAGAATGAAAAACTATTTCATGTACAAGATATTATTGTTCTTTTTGTCCAAAATTTCAACAAAAAGATAACAACTAAGGCAGCCAGCAGAAATTTTATGTAGAGAACCAATGCTCTTCTATAGCAACAATGTTTTGAACATGTTGATGAGAAAATTGAGGAAATATATCTGAGAAATACAGCGTCCAGTATATATGACGTAAACTTTGTAATTTTAGAGCAAAAACTGCTGCCCATTCAAGAAGGCAGAACGAATCACTTGTTTGAGTTCCTGTTATGTTGATAGTCAATAATAAGGAGAGACGTCCTTATCAGGACCATGTGCCAGGGAAGTGGATTTCTTCATTCAAAGATAAGATCTCAAAAACAAACGTCTCACATATTGGGTAAACAAGAGAATACAACTTACAATGAGAAGCCAACTAAGCGTCTCTAGTTGTCAAATGGCTGACAATCAGCAGTCTGCATTGGCTAATGCACAGAATGCTATCTATTAGTGGGCCAACTAGTCAAGTTTTTTGGCTAAAACTCGTCTTGTCCTACGTCATGATGTCATAATAATCAAGCCTTGAGTCCAGTAGAGTGCGACTCACATATGAGAAGGTTCCATAGGAATTAAAAACATTTTACAACCAATTGTCAAAGCCAACATTAAACTATTGATATCTAGGAGCAACCCTCCGGAAAGTACTCTAAGCGTACTTATTAAAATAAGAAAAAAAATCATAATTCTTGATAGGGATTAGTCTTCATATCAAAGGCATAGAAGTTAAACAGACAAAAGAAACTAAAACTTCAGCTTAATGAATATAGAGCGAGGTAAAAAGAATCTTCATTATTTCAGTTTCAAAACAACAAGCTGAGACTGGTTTCTGCAATGATTCTCATGCCAATCCTGAGGATTGCATACCTCGTGGTACAATATGACTGCCATGTCAACTGCATTACTCAAAATCCCACTTTTTTTAACTACTAAATTGTGGTTTCTAAATTCTTTGACACTTCATGCATCTGAACCTTTAAAATCTATAACATTAAAAGATCACTTTTCAGGAAAATTGATTCCCCTGACTTGTAACCCTCGCATTTTCACGAAGTCCAACGATTTTAAAGAAAATTAGGTAATTTAAATCTACTAACTATAAACATGAACAATGAACTTTTCTATTACAGAATTTAAAAGAATTAGAGGGTTAACTTGGAGAAAAAGGGGTATATTCAAGGCATTTATTTAGAAACTCCTCAAATTGATATTCCCTGTGATTTCTTTTAAGAACTGTGTACCAAGGCACGCTAATACAAGGAAAGCATGCCAACGGCACAACCTGCCAACCCACATATTTGGACAAAAATATCCACACTTTGGTTATCACAAAGGCGAAGTTCTGAAATAACAAGATGCAAACTTGTAATATGTAAGTACGTCAGAAAATTCTAGAACTTACATGGCCTCAACATCATCCCATGTCATAGTCTCAAGATCAAGAATGTGCAAGTCATTTAAAAGAGATCTCTTCGCATCTTCGCCACCAAACATGACTAAAGTTGTTCCAACAAGGGTCACTGACTGGCCTCCCCGAGAGATCTACAAGAGCACCCAACTCAAAAAAAAAAAAGTTGAACCATTACTCGGATCTAATTATGCTACATATCAATATGTCACTCTAAGTAGATCTAAGCAGAAAGTAAAGTTTCCAGGAGAGCATCTTTTCCTGTCTCACATAGAAATTTTATAAGAGAAGAGCAGATTTGAATATTAGTTAGCATACAGATTGGTTTCTCCTAACAATTGAGTAAAACTATCTTACTAAATTGACTACTCATTTTTTCGAAAAAGTTTTGCATATGTTTGAAAAGAAAAGTAAAAAAAGAAAGGCATATTTTGTGATATTCAGATCGGGGAAATTGATGTCTAATAACAATATAGATTCAGAAATAACAATATTACCGGTGGCTTCCCATAAGTCTTCAAATTTGACCAAGTAGAGGTTCGTGGATCAAATTCCTTCACTAGCATAAAAATAGCGAAACATTATCAAAAAAATGAAGACATAAAACAAACCACCAAATCACCAGATGAAATTATTTAAACCTGAAACTGTTTCGGAAGGATCTTTAGTGTGCCCTGCAATAGACAAAATTTTGCCCTCCAATGAAATCTGCAAGACAATGTGTGATACAGAGAGAAGTAAAATAAGTCATTTAATACTAACTATAACAAGAAACACTTTCTAGCAACAGTAGAAGAAATTTCAACGTTACCAAAGAGTGGCCAGCACAAGGAGCAACAGCAATGGTGCTAGATGATTCTGGAGATCCTGCTTGTGTTTTAGCCTCTATCTTAGACCAAGTCAAACTTCTAAGGTCCAAAACCTTTTTCCAAAACAGAACATAAACAAAACCACGAAAGTAAAGTTAGATAATAATTTGATCAGTGGAAACTGAAAAAGAGCACTGTAAGGCACGAAACAGAAAAAATAAATAATTAATTAATTGCTTTAGCACCATCTAAGTAAGGCAAACAGTTTCAATAACTGATATGCAGAACTGAAATTAGGTTCACAAGACCATAACAAGAAACCCATGTTAGCCAGGCCAACTAAGGCTACTACTACCGAAAAGCCACCACAGAATTAAAATTAAGCAGCAAATGATACTGAAGAATGCTGCCTGCTAATTGGCACAATAGTATGAAGAATCTTTCCCGTACCTGAAGGTCACTGAGGTAGCGCCCATTGTAATTTCCACCAAAAATGTACATTTTTTCCCCCACTATAGCTGCTCCATGCTACACAAAAAATTCAGATCAATCTTTATATGCAATTAAATAATTTAAAGAAAGAACTATCTGAATCCAGCAAATAGAAGGCAGGTTAAGAATAAGAAGAGGACCTCATAGCGGGGTTTCGGGTGCTGTCCAGTTACTGACGGTGCAGTCCATTGATCGTAATTACGAACGGAACCAAGACCTTCCATAACAACATCCTTATCCTGGGTCTCCAAAGCACTTCCATTTTCTGTGGAAATGGTTTTAGGCTCTGGAAATGGGACAGTGTTTGTAGCAGCTGACTCCAGGGCTGCCTCCGGTTTAGGGTTCTGAAAAATAATAAGGAAAAGTGATAATAAGCAATTTCATAGGAACTCGATGAAGATTTAAGGGGAAAATATCAATTTATCACGTAAACACATCTAGGAGAAAATAATTTAAAAAATCACGTAAACATCTATAAATAATCACTAACTTTCAAATCAAATGCTGTTCCAATTAAGGGCAGGCTTATCAGGATATGCTTTGTTATAAATGTGAGGCTGATCTGCAGCACATTCGTGTGCCAAATGAGCACTATCCGAATTAGGTGTTTATTGGACAGTTTTTTATGCTATTGTACTTCAATGAATATAACCAGCGTCACACACCAACTCGTTTCCATGAAGTTGTGCATCCAAGTTCATCAATCATCCTAAATTTTCAGGCTAATTTGAAATAAGTACAAGGTTAAAACCAAGGATTTAAGTGCCGTGGCACGTGGTCGTGCCGAAAACTTGCCGGCAGGGTGCGTTCCGGGCCGTGCCGATGAGTGCCGGTCACAAAAAATACATGTGTACCGACACATAATGATATGAAATATTTATTTTTTTTAGCAACAAAATTTTCTAATTGCTTATTATATATCTTTTATCAAATATTTTGAACTTTATTGAAAAAATTACTTAGTAATTTTTTTTAAAAAAGGATTTTGAGCTATGCCATCGACACGGGAGCTGTTTCATGCTGGTATATTATTGGCACGATACAACATGGTGGATACGGCCCGTACCGATGGATACTTAAAACCTTGGTTAAAACTCATACAATTTGTTATTCAAGAGGGTAACTGAGAACAGGATAAAGAACAAGGGTTTTTTTGCAATTTAGCCTGCACATAATTTGAAACATACAACTATCATTTCAAAACATTCAATTTGAATATTTATGCATTATTATTTAGGTTGTTGTGTATATCATGCCATCCACATAGGTTAAAAATGTATGGAATGCATAGTAAAAGAAAAAAGCTAACAGCTTCTTCTTATATAAAGGATCATGTAACGAACAGCTAAAATCATATCAGACTAAACATGCTTACGTGCATTTGAACATCTACAATAGGCTCAATGGTGAACTCAGGAACTCGGGAATACCAACCAGGATCTTCCTCCTGTCAAGTGCAATAAAGGAGTCAGCATTTGGACACTTACGTATACATGCAACAGTACAAAGTTGATGTACCTCGAGAATTTTCACGAAGAGGCGCATTGCTTCTGCTGGAGCCATGTTTCCCAGGCCATGCCAACTAAAATAGTAAGCCATGATAGCTTATTAATGGTACAGCTAAAAGGCCACATTAAGGTGTTTCACATAACAAAACTAGCACATTCCACTGCATACTATGTTTCACCTTGACAAACAATAACAACAGATGCATATTGCCCAGTAAAATATTTCTCCAAGGCTTCTGACTAATGTTGTACATAGAAAACAGACAATGAACTATAGAGTATCATAGAGTAGGATAAAATGTTTTCTAAACAGCTGACATGGATGTCAAGCATCTAACAGTAGAGCTACTCAGCGGCAAAAGGTTTAAAAGATTCACCATCATATATTGCTTATGATTGCAAACACACAAATATATTAACAAGAAAGAAGATTTCACATAAGCCTTCTTTCTGATTTTAGTCGTGTCAACAATCTAACAAGGCATGTGCCTCCAAAATCTTTTCTCCAAGATCTATCTAGTTAGTATGTAAATGCAACCAAAAGAAAATAACCAAAAGAGGCATGCAATGTAAATTTCTGTTATTCACTTCCAGAGACAGAGCACTTTAACTTATGAACAAATGAACAATTAACTTAAAACTACTCCTTCGGACCGAAAGGTAGAAATCAGCTGTAATACTATTTACCAAAAACTTACTTCTTGTAAAATTAGCTTATTTCACCACCTTAAATAGTGTAATCAACTATAATAATATAACACGTGATAGACTCATAAACGGGTTCTCAGCTAGAAACAAGTCAATCTACAATGTAAAGCAGAGACAAGTCAAGAAGATGAAACAAAGACCAACCCGCATAGATATTTTTAGGTGCATAAATGAATTACGAAAGAGAAATATCTCCAATATCTATCATACTGAATCCATGAGGAATCAAGATTAAGCTTAAAAAATTCAATAACTACTTTCGAGCTAAAGCACTCAGTATATTATTCCAGAGTGTATTTAGAAGTTAAAATTCAGCCCAACTAAAAACTCATTGCAAAAGTCTCACATAACCATCATAAGACCAATGAGTTGACGAACTTCATGATGATACATCATTCAGCAGTTAATTTAGCACTACCAAAGTTTCCAATAACATAATAGTTAGAAAGATGAAAACATAGCTCAATATTATTGTAACTCAAGAAAAAAAGTTAGAACAATTAAATTTCAAGTGACCATTTGTCGAAGATTCCACAATCAAATCAACTGTTCGATAATGATTACACAACAGTCCTTCCTACTGGTTTGTTAGTTCGTTAATTCATCATTATACCCATCCAATAAACATGTATTTTTGCTCAATCTATCATGAAAGTATCTGCACAGCTAAGCGATAGTACATAAGGAATTGCGCAGGAACTAAGCCTAAAGAAATATTTACCCACGACTGCTCGCAATATAATTATAGGCCATTCAAGATACGCCAAAACTTCTCAAATTCAATGGCTCTATGCTTTAGTTTCATTTCCTAGAAAGAGATTAAATCTATTGAATTCAGATGGAATCACAGGTGAATTCGATGAAACCCCCAATTTAGCTTACAAACATCACTCAATTCAAAAAGTAATCAGGGTCACTCACAAGTATAAAGCCGAAGGGATCATTTCGAAATCCAATATATTCGAATGGATCTCCATACATTTCTAACCCAAAAAGAAGGAAAAACAAGTCAGCATGAAGAGTACAAACCTAGTCCATTTGCCATTCTCCACAGGGCTCCAAGCTCTCGGTTTCGGAACATTACACGGCCCTACCGTAGCCTGGGCAAATGAATCAACATAAGAGAATTTTCTCGCAAATTAAAACCTAATCCGAACCCTACAACTCTCAAAACCGCCCCTCCGAACCCCAGATCTAGAGCTCAAATCACAAAACAAACGTTCAAGAGCCCTAAAATCGGCTACAGCGAAAGCAGCGGATCGATCGGGACGGACCTGCTGGTAGAGCCCGTAGAGGAGGAGCGCGACGTCCTTCTGGAACCTCGAGATCGCCCCGCCTCCGCCGCCGAAGCCAGCGTATGCGGCGGCGGCGTGGAACCTCTCCGGATAGGCGAGGCCGGAGCTCGCCCTCGCCATCGCCATTACTGCGGAGCTCGAGCTCGAGCTCGAGATCGAAGAAGAAGAAGAAGAAGAAGAAGAAGAAGAAGAAGAGGGAGAGAGAGAGAGAGAGAGAGAGAGAGAGAGGGATGGATCTGTAGATCTAGCGCTTACGGTCTCCTCTTCGCGGGCGATGTGCGTCCCCCGAAGCTCTCTAAAATAAAACGCCTCTCTCTCTCTCTCTCTCTCTCCTCCTTCGACACTCGAACCGATGAGGAGTTTTTATTACGTGCGCCCGGTGTATCAGTAAAGAGAACTCCACTCCATGGTCCGTGCACCCAAATTGAAACGGGCTACGAGCCCGCTCATCTTCGGTTCGAAATGAGCTTGAGATCGAAACGGTTCGATCACAACTCGAATATATATATATAGTATGGTTAGAATACTATTGATAGCACCAAACAATTGGTGCTATCAAGTTTTCAGCCGTTGGATGAAAAGATATGCGGTTGGGATTGTAGTGATCCCCCAAGATTTTTACTATTCAACCAACCACCTAGTAAACCCTAGGGGACCACTATAATCTGAATCGCATATTTTTTCATCCAACGGCTAAAAACTTGATAACACCAATGGCTTGATGCTATCGATAATATTCTAGCCTAATTAATATATATATATATATATATATATATATATATATATATATATATATATATATATATATATATATATATATATTAATGAGTTTGATTATTATGTTATCGATAGTTCTAAACACTTAATGCTATTAAATTTAGTAAGCGAGCCAAACACGAGTTGGGGTCAACTCACTCGTATTCGGTTCGATCACAGCTTGAATACATATATTAATGAGTCCTATTGCTATGCTATTGATAGCACCAAGCACTTGATATTATTAATTTTTTTGCTATTAGATATATCCCTTTGATCATTTCTATCCTTTAAATTATATTAATTTTCCAACCACCTACTAAACCCTAGAAGCTCACTATCATTCTAACCGCACATCTCTTTATCCAATTGCATTAATGACTTAGTAGCCTAGCATTATATTAATTATAATTATATATATAATACAGAGATTTTTATTATTTAATTTTTAATCCAACTTAAATATAAAGTTCAACTCAGTTATAAAAAACTCATTTATAAAACAAAAAAAAAAAAAAAAAAAAAAAAAAAACTCATCTATCTAGAATATTTTTAAAAACATAACAAAAAAAAAAAAAAAAAAAAAAGTCTTTGGAATTGATTTTTTGGTCAGTAGATCAAAAATCAACAATAATAGTTACACGCGAAACCCACCATTGTGTATGATCCAAAAACTACTATGATTGATTCAATGGTCAAAAATATTATAACACCAACACTTTAGTACTTTCGAAAGCATCTTGACCGGACTATATATATATATAGAGAGAGAGAGAGAGAGAGAGTCCAGCTACCATACTTATAAAAGTACCAAGCAATTGGTGCTTGTAAATTTTCTATCGTTAGATCTATTCCTTTGATTAATTTCATCTCTTAGATGATTCTATTCCACCAATCATCCACTAAACCCAAGTGGCCCACTATAATCCTAACTATACATCTTTTCATCAAAGGGCTAAAAATCTATAAGCACCGATGACTTGGTACTTTTAAAAATATAGAAGCTTAATTTTTTTGTGAATTTTAATTATTAGATTAAGATTCTAATATTTTTATTTTTATTTTTTCAAATTTTCACCTGATAATAGAACTAAAAATCTAGCATGTTGTTCGCGAGCGAGCTCGTGTTCGGCTCGTTAAGAAAGGAGTCGAACACGAGTTGAATTTTTCAGCTTGATATTTTAACGAGCTAGCTCATGTTTGGCTCGTTGACACTCCTACTTTCTAACAGCATGCCTTGTTTGGTTTGGTTCATCTATTTTAGACTGCATAATCGAAATATGATTTATTGACTCGGACCGTTATTATTTATTTTACAGAGATCTAATGGAAATGATCCAATCTATTTATCGTTAAATCCCACATTGAATCTAGAATTACTCCATCCCAAAGTATTAAACCAATCAAATTTATCTCTTAAAAACAGTTCTCTCTCCTTATCAAAATCCTTACTCTATTTTTCATTCCAATGTAATTGGATTCTATTTCTCATTCCTATTCCAAACCAAATATGCTTTATTAAAAGTGTATTTATTTCACAATAAATTTTTGATCGTAAATGTTTGTGTAAGCAACGAGTGCACAAACCCAACAAAATCAATTGGCGATCACGACAAAAAAATAAATCCGAAATACACAACAAAAAAATAATACACAGATTTACGTGAAAAATTCTTTGCAGGAAAAAAATCACGGACGAAAGAGGAGAGATTTCACTATGTTGAAAAAAAGGGAATACAAGAGTTCTTCAATCGTACAATCGCTCAATCTCTCTGGGACAAACAAAAGAAAAAATTAGGATTTTTTTTTTTTTTTTTCTTAGCGGATCGGATCGGATCCGTACCCAAGGCCCTCCGCTTCCACTGCGGACATTCATTTTTTTTTCTTAAAATTTTTACCAAATTTGTTGTCGCACCGCGAAACCATCGGCGAGCCAGAAATCCAAAATCAAAGCGATTCTGATTTTGAGTCACATCTAACAGTTTGTTTCTGTTGTTTCATTCACTGTAACTTCACTTTTTATTAAAAATTTAAACTATCCTAATAATGTAATGGGTTAATTGCATACATGTCCCTCCAAATATGTCGGATTTCAAATATATCCCTGTAAATACCAACTTTTCATATTTTTCCCTACAAAAATCCACCGTTATTCAAATATGCCCCTCTGTTAGAAAAATTGAGTTAACCATAGGTTAAATGCTTAACCTTGGTTAGATTAGAAAGTGAATATACCTTTTTACCCTTTCTTTTATTTACTATTCAGAGACCTCCTATTCATTCACCTATAATAATAAATAATTATTTTATATTTAAAAAAAAAAAATTATGATAAATTAATATTATATATATAATATATATATATATATATATATATATATATATATATATATAATATATATATATATATATATATATTAATTTATTTACCGCAGCGCTCGGGGACGACGACAAGGAGGTGCTCGCGTACCTCATCACCTGGTCCATGAACGGCCCCGCGCCGCTGCCCCCCTCCGCCGCGTCCACGGCGACGGAGCGGCGCCGCATCCGCACGCCCGCCGCCACAGCGGCGGCGGGGGCGGCACAGCAGCACCGGGCGCTCTTCAGCTGCGGGTGCTTCGACTGCTACCGCAGCTTCTGGAGCCGGTGGGACTGCTGCCCCCGATCGGCGAGCTCATACACCAGGCGATCGAGGCGTACGAGGACCACTTCGCCGCCGCGCAATCGGAGCTCCACGGCGGCGGCGGCGGAGCTAGGGCGACGCGGCGGAGGGAGCGGCGATCGTCGGAGAAGAGGGATACTTTTGGAGGGATATATTTGTAAGGGGCAATAAAGTAATTTTATATGGAATCTGTTAAAAAATTAACAGATTCCAAACGGGGATTAACCTCAGGGACATATTTGAAGAACTTTGGATTTTTGCAGGGATAAATATGAAAAGTTGAAATTTGCAGGGATATATTTGCTATTCGACATATTTGGAGGGACATGTATGCAATTGCCCCTAATGTAATTGACTTCGGGTTGTTCTGGTGCAAAGCGAGGTCAATTACGAAAAAAAATATAAAAATAATAATAAAATATAATTTTTTCTTCACACTTTTAGTTTTTACGTCATTCATTTTCTGTCAAATAAAAAAAAAATTAAAAGAAACTTGAGTTTAAAAAAAAATAATTTTTATATAAATTCTAGTTTACTCGATAGTTTATTTCAATCTAAACTTCACTTACAGGAAATAAATAGGGGCATGTTTGGTTTCTCGAATTTCTTCTTTTTTTTTTCCATAAATTTTGTTTTTCAAATTTAAAAAATTTGGAAACGAAAAGTAATAAAATTACCTTTACTAAAAAATTAGATCGATGGAAAATAATTTTCCAATTGAAAACCTATATTTTGAGATTTTTTTTTCTGAAAAATAATTAGAGTACAATAATAATTTTATATAATTTCATAATTAGTAGGTCAAATAAAAAGGAATACTTATCAAATTTACCTTAAGAACAACATTTTTGTGAATCTCAAAATATTTTCTACGGAAAAATCTAAAATTTCACTCGATAGATCGCAAAATTCAAAATCAGAAATATTTACCTATAAAAATTCATAATTTTTTTTGTTTGAGAAAAAAATAACATACTACCGCTTTATTTATTTATTTTAAAAAATAAATTTAACTGAAAATGTGAAGCAACTAGCTTCGAAATTCATAAATTATTGATGCTATTATTTGTGAATCGAATTATGGTCCTTCTAATATTTATTTAAATTTAGAAACTTGTTATACGTAGAAAATAATATATTTTTAATGATACGACGGCGTGTTTGGTTGCCAGTAAAATATACTGAAAATTACTTTTTGATTTGAAAAATTATTTTTTTATATTTGTTTGGTCGTAAATTTTTTTTTTCAAAAAGTTATTTTTACAAATTTGAAAAATAAAGGAAAATAAAATTTCAAATTGTGTAAAATTTTTTTCATTCAGTTTTTTCTACCATACCAAACAAATGTTGATCGAAAACTCTTCGTTTTTTTTTTTTTATACAAACCAAACATTATAAAATATAAAATATTTTTTCTACCGATTTTTTTTTTTTACAAAAATAGTAAACACCCCCAACTGGTACACTATTAATAATAAAAAAAAAAAATATTTACTATTTATTTTTTTAGCCTTGGATGAATAGTGTTGTACTTACCCCTACTAAATTCAGAACATTTAAAAGCTAAAAAATAAAAAATAATATTTATTTACTATTATTAATAGCAATTTAGTCCTACTATAATTTTGAATTATATTTAGTAATTTACATTTTTATTTTAAAATATTAGGGGCGGTGTAAATTATAAGAATACACCGGGTGCAGGGAGTTTTTTTTTTTTTTTTAATGACTTCAAAAACTTTTAGATAAAAATATATAAAATTTTTCTGAACTATTATCAATTTTAATTTGATTTTTTAATTTTTAAAATTTTTATTTTATTTTGTCTATTTTAAAATTTTAAAGATAAATGTGTAGCTTTTCTTTATAAAATTAGTTACCATATTTTATACCATTTATGTAATTATAAATTTATTAAAATAAATAATTAGTTTAAATTTTATACTCGATGAGTCATAAAATTATTTAATCAAATAAATTAATAAGTTGATACGAAAATTAAAAATTTGAAAGATTGGATAGTCAAATCAGAATTGTGGTTTGGATAAATTTTATATATTTTTATCAATTTTTTTTGTATTTGGCCAAATAATTTTATTAAAAATTTATTTGCAAAATAATTTTATTAAAAATTTATTTGTAAAATAATTTTATTTTTGCCATGTCAATATCATCTGAGTAGGGATATCAATGGGTAGGGATACCCAAAATTTTATGCGAGCCTGAATCTGAACAGAACGGATTAATCCGATGTTAAATAAATATAAATATAAAAAATAAAAATTCAACGAATTTGAATTTGGATATGGATTTTGATTGTACCCGATTCGAACCCAAATCCGAATTGTTTTTATGTTATATAATATATATGTATATAAATATTTGATATTATATTTAAATTTACATTTTAAAAATTTAAATTTAATATAATATATTTTGAAATATTGTAAAGAGAAAAAAAAATAATTATTTCGGATTTGAATTTTCGGGTTCGGATTTTGAATTTTTGGTCGGGTTCGAATTTGGATATGGATTTTTAAAATCCGTCGGATTCTGATTCGGATTCGATTGTCGGGTTTAAGTTTTTAAAAATTCGCTTCGAATCTGACCCGTTGACATCCCTACATCTGAGTGTAGAAATAAAATAGACTATGAATAGTTTATTGTGTTTTCACTTAAAAAAAAATGGTAAATGATTTACCGTTGCTCTCTCATACTCCACGTTTCCCTAGTAACCATTTATATTGAGTATGACTGTGGTTTATAATAAACCTAACGGTAATATACCCAATAATAAATCTAACATCCGAATAGATTGAATCCAATCGAAATTCGTTGACGCAATGTCTCTATATTGCTTTAAGTAAATTAGTTACGTATTTTTAATAACTCAAACTTTTGAGATTAATGATTAACGCCAACGATCCGTTGATGCAATATCTATATATTTTAAGTGAATTAGTTACGTATTTCTAATAACACGAACTTTTAGAATTAATAATTAGCGCCAACGATCCAAGAGTAACAACCTCAACCTCCATCGTAGCGCTGAGTTCAACATAGTAAGATTAGAGCGACAACACGGCGAAAGTCTGTCGAAAGGCACGAGCGTAACAAAAGAAGCAGGCACTATATCAGTGGCGGATGGGACGACCCCAAATGTTATAATCAGATTAAGAGATTTAACCCGATTAAAACTTTTATGTATAAAACTATTTCAAATTTTGAAAGTGTCAAAGTGTAGAAGCTACAGGCATTAGCTGTTGACTCCGCGCCGCAGCAGGATTCGAACTGCACTACTACAACAGGTTCATCTGCATCAGCAAAATGAAAGAACAGAGCCAGAGCCACCCAACTAAACCAAAACATAAATGTTATTCTTTTGCTCCCCCCTTCTCACCAGTAAACCCTAGTGAAGTAATGTACTGTGCTTGTGTGCCACTCTTCGGAAAATTGGGATCAGTAAAGATACAAGAGTAAAATTTCGCGGCTTGCTGAGCTCTTTATTCTGCGGAGTGTAAAAAAGTCGCGGGATTGAAGCCATTCTTTGGCTGTCAGTCTTCTGCCTTCTTGTCGGTTTCTTCTTGGGGAAACGAGACGAATTGCACGATCTTTCGAACTTCGGCGGCGTCGATCCTGAATTTCTCCGCAATTTCTTGAACGGCCATCGGCTCGCGGTGATCATCCGACTTCCCCTGATGGAGGAGGATGATTTGGCGGATTTGCCCTACGGTGAGGGTTCCCGGCGGAAGCGGCCTTCCCCCGCTCCCTGCGGCTTCGGCTTTTGAGCTCCGAAGCTTCGGCAAAGGCCGATTGCATCTCTCTACAATGAATGCCTATGAAAAAAATGTATTAAGATAACAATATTAGTATCCCTACGGCGATAGTCGATCATAGAAAAGCTGTAAAACAGAGTATTAGGTTATAAAAGTTTAAAAACGCTGTTTAAGCTACACGGCAAACAAAGTATTTAAATTGAATATGTTTGAAGTTTTAAAGTTCAATTACCCAAATTTCAAAGTATGATATCCTTCAGGAGGATTTATAGATATTTATATGGTAGAAGTTGCTATCTAATGAAATGAAGTTCGCCTCCAGATCACAGTTCGCAATCAACTTCTACTCAACAGAGAGACTGAATACTGTTGGCTATTTATTTATGGGTTAAAATAGATCCAACTTCCCGTGACAATAAGTTGAGTGGAGCTGCAGTCCATAATAGACCTAACAGCAAGAGGCTCAACAACAATACACCTAACGTTCAGATGGGTTGAGTCCGGTCGAGATCCGTGAGCGCTGTATCTATACGATTTAAGTGAATTGGTTGTGTATTTCTAACCGCTTGAGCTTTTGGGATTAATGATTAGCGTCAACGATCCGACAAATATAACCGGACAAAATTCACAGTAGAACACTCGGGCAGTAAAGCTCCTCATGATACTGCGCAACTACGTAGTCGCTGTATAGAGTTTCTTAATGGGCAGGCTATTCCTATATTGTATGAAGCATCCACATGGATAAAAGAAGACAAGAGTTATGTCACAGATCATTCAAACTATGGCCGCATAGCACTAAGAACTGTTTTCTTGTAACCCAATCTGAGATAATCTCGTGCGATTGGCGATCCAGGATCGACCCAGAGACGCATCTTTGCCCTGAACTAATCCTAATGTTATTTCGGTCTAATCATCTTACGCCTTTTTCAGAAGTAATAGTAGCAGGTGCTTGATCACAGGTCATAGTCGTTCGCTAGCAAGAAATGGCAAGCGCGCCACAGGGGAGAGACATGGTATAGATTTATTGTCGATAAGTAGATGCTTCGCCGAAGGGAATACGTACTACATCAAGGATCGTGTCGGCCATGAAAATCAAAATAAAAAACATTGAAGAGCTCTATCTGATGAAGAATCAACTAAAGACAATAGGAGAAGGTAGAAGACCTAGACTGATATTACCAGCCAGCTTCCGCTTATCGACGCCATCTATCGCTATTCATAACCTGAAACCTTTCTTCGCAAACACTCCTTTAGATTGTCCTAGGTCACTTGGCCACAGACCAACATGTAAAAAATCATAGAGGCTTCCACAATGACATAAAAATCTAATAAAAGAAAATCTTTTAGTCCATAAACCATCAACTTGTGAATGGTATGTGCATTTCGAATAAATTTAATCACCATGATGCTATTGACTGGAAAGTCGATATATATTAAAAAGGGAGTCTCATTATTCAGCAGTAACAAAAGAAAAAGTCACCTCAATCTGACCTGACTTCAAAGAACATGAGCATTATCTTGAAACATAGGTCGCTTCCTACGCGTCCAACATATAGTTGCACCGAATACATTAAATGTCACTAGGGAAATGAAAGCACAGAAGTCGAAATGCATCATAACCTAGACTGTTGTCTCATAAAATTTCATACAATAGTCTCATTTAAGCTATGTATCACGGGCACTTCTATAAGCCTTGCGTGTCCGTGTCGGACACTCACGTGTCAGTGTCGGACTCGTGTCCGATGTAGACATTTCTTGGACGCGCGATTAATACCGATCAATAACGCATACAATTAAAAAAAGTATATATATATATATATATATATATATATATATATATATATATATATATATATTATGCATATGTAATGTAAGATGATAAATATTTTAGCTTTTTGATAAGTACATACAATTATCTTTTGGACAATATAAATAAATTATGTATGGTGGAGAATTTTTTTAAATAAATATATGAACTATCAGTGAAAAATTTTATAAACTTTCATTCGTATGAGAAATATAACAATATTTTATCAAAATTTATATTTTATATATAATAAATATATATTATTATATTAATAATATTATATTTTGTTATCTGTGTTCATGTCGTGTCCGTGTCCTAATTTTTTGGAAGTTGCCGAGTCGCCGTGTTCAAGTCATGTCCCGTCCTGTGTCCCGTGTCAGTGTCCATAACGCTTAGCATTTAAGCATTCATTATTAGCTTCTTCTATTTATTCAACTAGTGGGAGGAGTACGTAAATTAAGCAAAAGCAATATTAGATCTCAGTAGCCAGTGTTAAATTATATGAAACAACAATTATTCTCCAAAAGCTTAAGCTATTAGAGAACGATATTTTTAATATTTTATATTCAGCGCTCCTCCTCACGTCTAGGCTCGAGATATTTTAATAGGCTCAAGACGTGGACTTAAACTAAATGGAAGAAAATTCTTCTCTAATCCAAACTATCTAATTTCTTTTTCAGGAGCTAGGGGAAATGCATCTCTGCATTATGCTAGGAGTTTGGCGGGACTCAAACTCAGGACCTCCTGTTCTGATTTCATGTTAAAGAATATGAAACAAACATTGCTCTCCAATAGGTTAAGCTACTAGAGAACGGTGTTTTTAATATTTTATATTTAACAGCCACGCATGATAAGTGTCTTAATAGTTTGATCTATTAACTATGAGGCCGGTAAATGTCAAAAGCAGCACGCATAAAAGATCAACCTTTGAACCTTACCTCACCCATTTCTAATTTGCCTCCAGGCTTTGATGTGATTCTACCAACCATATGCCTAAGCATGTCATTGTACTTTGGATCCCGCTCCTCGAGTACGCCATGATCATCTTTAGTTGAAGCAGTCACCTCTAATAACAGCATTAAAAACAAGGTATCAGTTACAGAAAAGAAAAGTATGGGTAAACATTCTGAAATTTCATTTTATTACACACACAAAAAGGAGAATGGATGGTTTCAATGAAAAGCAGCTTGGTTAAGCCTTAAAAACACTAATGATGTGAAATTACTTTACTAAAAATTTAATTAACACAGGCACATACAATAAAAAGTTTATCTAAACAGAATCTTTTGAGCTTCGATACAATGAGATGCCTAAACAGTGTTTAATTGTTATTTTAAGTTAAAAAAAAAATCAACCAAGTAGGCAACTTGTTCAAACAATCTTCATTTTAAGCTTTGAAGATTGCACACAATAAAATAGTTCAGCAGGTAGAGGTGAATATGGTTTGTATACTATTTATCCGAGCCAGCTAGGAATCCATGTTATACAATGCAGATATAAAAATTACCTACACGTATCATTCAGTACATATGGATACTTTCGAACTTCACTGAAATCAGATCCATCAGTCACATATTTAGTGTTGGAGAGGTAACAAATAATAGCTTTTCTATAACTACATCCCTTGTTCTTTCTCTAAATCCGAAAATCATTTCGTTTATAGGTTTCTTCAGTATGCTTTTAGCAAACAAATCGCCTTTATATGTGTGCCTTAGAAACAACTACGCGGGTAACAAATATTCCGTTTGTATGACGTACTGTTAGGTTTTGCTATCCATTGAACTTCCAAACTAATTAATACTTTGAAAAGAAAAGCAAATCTCGATACACCAACATGTGCTTCATAGGCGTTAATATCTCCAAATCCAAAATAATAAAATGAACAAATCCGATCGCATCATTATGAATCCAAAACAACATGTTCGTGAATCAGGCATGGAATAATATCCTAAAATGACTATTCCAATATAATCATCATTAACATTGAATAAGCTATCTAATACTCTGAGAAAGTTCAAAACTTTTAGTATGTAAATACAAGTATCAAGTTTTAGAATTTAATTAGATGAAAATAATGCCATTGCATAACTCAGATATCGAATTCTGTAAACAGATAGTCATATTTATAGTTTAAGAATTTTACTGTACTAGGAAGCTTTTTATTAATCGATGTAACAATGTGGCAAGTTGGAGATGTATAACAAGAGACAAAAAGACGATTCTGCATGTATATAAAGTCAAAAGGGGCAGTTTATATTAATTGATGAACAAGGTCTCAAGTTGGAGATGTTTAGAGTATCAAACATCAGATGACCTGGTTTAGAGTATCAAACTCAATTAAATATTAAATTTAAATCTCGCTCAGCTTTGCCCCAAAATCCATGAATCTTGTTAGTAATGATGACCCAGTGTCAACTAGGCATACATAATCACACGCAGACACTCCAAAAGTGATCTTCCAAGTGCAGATATCAGATTTTTGACTTTTTTTGAGTTATGGGTTCTGCACTGTTTTCCAAACGCGCATTTCCTATAAAAATTTAGGACAAAAATGAATTGAGAACCCTCGGCAATTTGAAATAGGCTCTCCAACTTTTTCTAATTTTATTATTGGCACCCTAAACTATCATGTTAACAAAACCTATTATCTCCATCAGCTGCAAAAGAATTTAGAACACAAGTAATAAAATCACTGTTAAATTGAACAAAACCCCAACTAAATCACAGAGAATAACTTTAAATCGAACGAATCAAAAGTCAAGGGACTATTAGTCGAGAAGCCTTTCTCAAAACAGCATATTGTTGAGGGAGTCCTTGTAGTACATTTTGCATGTAAAATGTAGCTGAAGGCCCTATTTAGATTTTGGAATAAGTAATCCAGCGATAACTTGTTCTCTTCGGTACAAGAATTTTCATTTTTTTTTTTATGATTGGAAGCTCAGATTTTAATTTTTTACTGCTTCAAAGATCATGGCATCCATAATTTGGTAGAACGACATATTTTACCTATGAGGTGATTAGCCTTATTCCGAGAAAATGCCTTGAGAACTGAATAATGTATGTCATTTTGGACATTTGATCACGCTCCTCATTTACTAAGTACTATAAGCTTCTTGAGTAAATCAAGGAAATATGCTAAATAACATGATCATGCATCCAAACAAGTCAATCAAGTACCAAAAATCAAACTCCTAGGTTTCAATCACGAAAGAAAATATTCATGATACCAAATATGGTACATCATTTTGGACATTTGATCACACTCCTTAGGTAGCAAATACTATAAGCTTCTTGAGTAAATCAAGGAGAAAGACAAAATAAGAAGTTTGTGCATCCAAAAAGGCTTTCAAGGACTAAAAATCAAGCTACAAGGTTTCAATCACGAAAGAAAATCTTCAAGATACCGAATATGGTACGCCATTCTAAACATTTGATCACGCTTCTCGTTTACCAAATAGTATAAGTTTCTTGAGTAAATCAGAGAGATATGCTGAATAAGATGTTCGTGCATCTGCCTTCAAGGACCAAACATCAAACTCCTAGGTTTCAATCACAAAAGAAAGCTCTTCATGATATCGAATATGGTACGCCATTCTAGACGTTTGATCACGCTCATTTACCAAATACTATTAAGCTTCTTAAGTAAATCAAACATATATGCCGAATAAGATGTTAGTGCAACCAAACGGGGCCTGCAAGTACTAAAAATCAAATTCTTAGGTTTCAATCACGAAATAAAATCTTTATGCTACTGAATATGGTACGTCATTCTAGACATTTGATCACGCTCCTCATTTACCAAATACTATAAGCTTCTTGAGTAAATTAGAGAGATATGCCGAATAAGATGTTCGTGCATCCAAACATGGCCTTCAAGGACCAAAAATCAAACTCCTAGGTTTCAATCACAAAAGAAAACTCTTCATGACACTGAAAATGGTACGTCGTTCTGGACATTTTGATCACGCTCATTTACCAAATACTATAAGCTTCTTAAGTAAACCAAACAAATAAGCCAAATAACATGTTCGTGCATCCAGACAGGGCCTTCGAGGACTAAAAATCAAATTCTTAGGTTTCAATCACGAAATAAAATCTTTATGCTACTGAATATGGTACATCATTCTAGACATTTGATCACGCTCCTCATTTACCAAATACTATAATCTTCCTGAGTAAATTAGAGAGATATGCCGAATAAGATGTTAGTGCATCCAAGCAGAGCCTTCAACGACTAAAAATCAAATACTTAGGTTTCAATCACGAAATAAAATCTTTCCACACCGAATATGGTACTTTATTCTAAACATTTGCTCAAGCTCCTCATTTACCAAATACTATAAGTTTCCTGAGTAAATCAAAGAGATATGCCGAACAAGATGTTCATGCATATCCAAACATGGCCTTCAAGCACCAAAAATCAAACTCCTAGGTTTCAATCACAAAATAAAATCCTTCTACATAAACTAAGTTATCACAAGATAAATTATTTCGACATCCAAACATGACCTAAATTTGATAAAACCACTAATAACTTCAACCAAACCCCCATTTTAATAGACAAAAACAACTCAAATCAAAACAATTAATCAATCAAAAAAAAATAAAAAAATCCAAAGGGTTGCTACTTAAGGGCGTCCCGTTAGTTAAAACACCCTATAGATGAGGGGGCTCCCCGCACATTTTCCACCCATAAATGCAGCTCAAAAAATAGCCATAAAAATCACTCATATATATAAAAAAAATCTGAAAATTAGAAATAGCTAAAGAGGGGGGGCTTATATTAAATCGCTCGACCTGCATCGCAAATGTCGAGCCGATCCTGCGCTGCGGCTACGGCTCCTCCCCTCGCCGCCACGGGCGGCGGCGGATGCGGAGGATGCGGCGGAGGCGGCGGCTGTGGCGGCAGCGGCCGATGAGGCGGAGGCGGCGGCGGCGGCGGCGGCCGATGCGGCGGATGCTGCGGAGGCGGAGGCGGAGGCGGAGGCTGTGGCGGCGGCGGCGGCGGCCGATGCGGCGGCGGCGGCCGCACCCTCCCTGAGGCTCGCCGGAGAGCCTGGCCCATCCCTCTCTCACTACGGCTCTACCCTTTTACTATTTTCCTTTTATTTTTTTATTTTTTTATTTTTTATTTTTTATTTTTTATTTTGAAGAGACTCCTCGATAGTTCTAGAATATTTCGCCTCCCCCTCAGGGCCTCAGCCCCTCTCTATCTCTCTCTCTCTCTCTCTCTCTCTCTCGGGAGGAAGAAAAGGCAAACGGATTCGGACGGGCCCCGGGTGACAAGTAACTAGGGATGCAAATGGATTCGGGTTGGTCGAGCCGCCCCGTTTGCGTACGTCACGGTTGCAACACTTCGCTTGTGGGTGGCACGGGCATCATAGTCCACGTGTCATTCTCACAGCCACCAAATGGCATTGAATTACACACCGTAAAATAAAACTATTATTACACACGGTAATTTTTTCAAAATAACCCTTCCAAACTTCATTATTTGCCAAATGATCCTATATAAATTTTTTTTATAAAACTAACCCTCCTTTTGCCACCTCGGCGCCACGTTGGGTGGGCAGCGTGAAGGCGCTGAAGCGGTCAGCGCCTTCACAATAATCCTATGAAGGCGCTGAACGCCTCAGCGTCTTCATACCATCCGTTGAAGGCGCTAAAGGGTTCAGCGCCTTCACAAGAAAACATGTGAAGGCGCTGATCTCTTCAGCGCCTTCATGATATATGCTGAAGGCGTTGTTTCATTCAGCGCCTTCAGCATATACTACAACCGCGTCGAGGACTTAATCATTTTTCGGCGAAAAATGGCTTAAGTCCTCAGTGTAAGGCAAAGATGGCTTCTCTGTAAAGGCGCTGAGTGGCTCAGCGTCTTTAGTATTTTACACTAAAGGCGCTGATTTACTCAGCGCCTTTAACTAAATAGTAAAGGCGCTGATCCATTCAGCGCCTTTAACTTAATGTTAAAGGCGCTGCCCGCTTCAGCGCCTTCTTCACCACCATAACCACCGCACGGGCAACAGTGCGCCCTCATTCATCTTCTCCAATCCCGCACCACCTTCTTCCCACACGAGCCCCGCACAGAGAGAGCTTGCTCCGAGCACAGATCGCCGTCGCCTTCGCCGTCGCCGTCTCTCTCGCGCTCTCGAAATCATTGTGAGCTCACTCCCTCTCTCTTCTCTCTCTTTCTCTTTCTCTCTCTCACTGTGAGAGAGTGATCTCTCACAGTGAAGATTTCACTGTGAGAGATCTCTCTCACAGTGAAGTCTTCACTGTGAGAGACTCTCTCACAGTGAAGAGTCTTCACTGTGAGAGAGCTCTCACAGTGAAGACTCTTCACTGTGAGACTACTTGTGCACTACTTGATCCTAGCCATAAACACTAAATGATTGCAACACAATAACAACACTCTGATCTCACTGTGAGAGATCAGAGTGATCTCTCACAGTGAAGCTCATTGTGAGAGATCACTCTCTCAGTGAGAGAGCTTCACAGTGAGAGAGTCATCTCTCACAGTGAGATCGCTCCTTCACTGTGAGAGAGTGATCTCTCACAGTGAAGCTCACTGTGAGAGATCACTCTCTCAGTGAGAGAGCTTCACTGTGAGAGAGTGATCTCTCACAGTGAGATCGCTCACTGTGAGAGATCCCTTCACAGTGAGGGATTCTCTGTTCTCATAGTGAGGGATCCCTCATTGTGAGGGATTCCTCTGTTCTCATAGTTAAAATGGCTAATCGTCGCATGTAAAGTGAGAGGTTTCACTGTCGGTCTCCGACTGTAAAGTTAAAAGTAGTATTTTGAAGTGGTTAAATTTTGTTTTGTAGTTGAAATGGCTAATCGCATGCCCATAAGTGTTCATTGGGATGGACAGTTAGTTATCGATGGAAATGGTCCACGATATATCGGCGGTCAAAAAAAGCTAATCGTGATACCTTCTGATTGTACATATAGTAGGTTTGAGACGAGAATGTATCGTTTAGTAAATTGTACAAGCGAACAATTTCGTCTAAAATTTACTATTGGTTGTCCCACGATCGGTGGTGGATTTTTAGCTCACGAAGTACTAGATGATGAATCATTGGAGGGAATGATAGGATTATGTCAACATCATGGTGTTGTGACGGTATACATTGAGAAAGAGTTACAACCGTCGGATAATTTTGAACCGCAAGGTTATTACACCCAAATGCTCCACAATTATATTGATTTGGGTCCTTCTGCCAATGTAATGAGTGATCAACATATTCCACACGAAGGTGGTGTCAGAATGACAAGGTTAGAACAACAACCTAATAATTTTGTCATTTAGCATATTATTTAAACGGACTTAAATATTGTATACATTGCAGAGAAAGTGAGTATGACCCGATTGAGAGTGTTGTACCTTACTCGTTTAGTAGTGTGCCACCAACGACCACATGTGTGGCACCTACGACCACACACACGCAAGCCACGACCTCACGCGGACACCGCACGCATGCCACGACATCACGCGAACAATGCACGACCTCCCGTATTGAACCAAGGATGTCTCATTTACAACTAGAACCTCACTACAACACAATAAGGTTATAGCGACACATTGTTGGGACACTTTTATACAAGTGTCCCATTTATATATAAATTTTTTTAAAAATAATCTATCAAGACCTAAATTTAAATCCAACCTATCACATACCACTCCACCTCTATCCATCATAAATAATCGAGTTGGCCCAAAAAATATTATTTTAATTTAAAAAATAAAAAGTTTAAAATAAAAAAAAATAATTTTACCAAAATAGCTTGTTGAATCTAAATATATATAAAAAAAAGTGAATATAAACATAAATTCTATTCCATATAAATTTATTAATATCAAATTTATTCTAACTTTAAATAATAATTTATCAATAAAATTAATTATATTTTTATTAAAATTTTATATCATATTAAAAATTAAGCATACTTTTAAAATTCGATACCTAACCTAAAATTTAAACTTCTTAAAATTTAAAAATTAAAAATTAAATTATATATTTAATTTTTAATTATAATTTAAAATTTAAATCTCCAATTATCAATCTAATCCTAACCTAAACCCAACCCACCCAAACCCAACCTCCCCTGGCGATTTCCCTCTCCCCCCCCCTTGGCGATTTTCCCCCTCCCCCTTCCCCCCCAAACACAAACCCGAGCTCGCCCCCCCCCCCCCCCCCCTCTCCCCTCCCCCCCCCCCCAACAAACCCGAGCTCGCCCCCTCTCCCCCCTCTCCCCTCTCCCTCCGATCCCATCCCGAGCTCGCCCCCTCTCCCACCTCCCCTGGCGATCTCCCCCCCACCCGAGCTCGCCTCCTTCTCCGACGACGACGACGACGATCTAGGGTTAGTGTTCCGCGCTCCCACTCCGCTGCCGCGCTCCCACTCCGACACGATCTAGGGTTTTTTTTCCTAAATCCTGCCACACATACTTATTATTTTATCGTTTGGATGTATTACCATTTAATCATATGAAGTTCATCTAATTAATTGGAATTCCATGGAGTTGAAAAGGCTAGAAACATAGGATGTGTAGCCTCTGGTGAATTGGTAAAAAAAACAACTGAAAAAAGTAAATCCTGGTAATCTATAACATAAAGCTAGAGAAAGGCCCTGTTAGTATTGCAAATGATTAGCCACTAGTATCATAAAAAATGTTGGGGAGCAGAGGGGTTTTTTTAACCACCCCACAATCAACAACAAGAAACTTGAATTTGAATAGAGCTCACACCCCAAGGCCTAGAGAACTGTGCTCATAATACAGTAACAGTTATGGTAATTGTTAATGTTAATAGAGCACAAATGTGCAGGTATCTTCAATATGCCTTTTATGTTTGTCTAAGCAGTTGTAGTAGAGCATGCAATTATAATATGCAGCACAAAGAACCACTGCTCCCTCAGCTTTTTTGCCTATTAGCCAGATTTTTCAAGTAACTTCAGAATTGTGAAAATCTATTTCAGGGTATTTAGCAAATAAAAAATCAAGTCTTTTGTTGTGGTAGAAAGTGATTGCTATTCATTCAATGATTGTGATCTAGTCAATTAATATCATCTGTGATAAATCTTTTCTGTAATATAAGTATATCAGAATTATTAAATCTGATTAAATTCAGTGGACACAGCTCGCTCGCCATCATCGCTGATGCTTAAAGCTACCTACACTGCTTGGAATTGGAATGTTGTCTTTTTTCTTTACTTTGTTCTTTTCTTTAATCTTAACTGATTTTATTTTATTTATTATTATTTTTTTTTTTTTGCTATTCTTATGATATTGTGCAGTTATTTATGGATTTGAAAATTATTAAAGGATGGTTGGATTGGCCAAGGGGAAGTAGACAATATTTGGAGGGTGTTGGTGGTTTTCTTGATTTTGCATTCAGGAACCCAACTTCTGATAGCAAAATTTGGTGCCCTTGTGTGAAGTGTGTCAATAGAAGTAAGCTGAGTCGGGAAGATGTTTACGAACATTTAGTGTGTAATGGAATGCTTCGTGGTTATCGACAATGGACTTTTCATGGTGAGCCAATAGTGCAAAGCACATCCTATTCTAGACATCACGCAGAAGATAATTATAGCATGCATGTGGATACCCATCAGCTATTAACTGATGCATTTGGATGTGGGAAGATGATTCGATGCCTTGTCCATCGATTCTATGGATACACCAACACACAGTCAAAATATGGATGCTGGGATTTTTTTTGACTTGCTTAAAGATGCAGATCAAGAGTTGTGGCCAGGGTGTGAATTGACAAAACTTTCATTTCTCGTCCTTTTATTTTACACGAAGAGTACAAACAATGGAGCAACAATCCTTTACCGATTTGCTTGAGATTTTACAATTTGCAATACCTAATGGTAAAGTTTACCCAAATCCTTTAACGAGGTAAAGAAGATTATTAAGAAACTGGGCCTCGGATATGAAAATATTCATTCTTGCCCGAATAACTGTCAACTGTATTGGAAAGATAAGGCCAATGATGACACTTGCTCCATTTGTGGAGCCTCAAGGTGGAAGAAGTTTAGCGATCGAGCTTCTTCAAATAAGAAGAAAAAAAAAAGGGGTACTCCAGCTAAAGTCATGGATATGTGCCCGGTATAGGATTGGGGTACTCCAGCTTCTTCAAATAAGAAGATCGCATGGGAGGGTGATCCATATTCCCAAATCTTAGGAGGGAAAAATCATGGATATGTGCCCGGTATAGGATTGGGTCCTTCTGCGAACGAGATCTTCAAGACACGCTTTGATGGTTTAAGAATGACGACATTTGATGAGACAATGGTTGAAGAAAATATGCGACAAATAAAGGAACATATGGAGCGACTGGAGAAGCAAGTACAAGAGCAAAACAATACTATTACAGAATTAAAACATATGGTGCAATGCTTAGCAACTGGCCAGCCAATAGAGGTAAATTCGAATGATAAAAGAGCACGTGCTTGCTGGGCAATAGTTTTTATAGCTTTGACTATCGTGAGCAACTTACTTTTCCTTTTAATAGTGTGGCGAACTTATTGAACCCTCTATTGGAAGAGGACGAAGCCAAGAAGAAGGAAAAAGAAGAGAAACCCAAAGCAGAGGACAAAAAAGAAGAGGTATTTGATAATTGTGTGCATGTTTTAACTTTTTTTTCATTTTAATAAACTTATTTTTCATATTAGGTGTGTAGCCTATAGCGAATGTCTTTAATTACAATGTAGTGAGAAAGCTAACAATCCTCTACCAACAGAGGGCAGTAGCTAAATTGTCTTCACGTAGCAAACCCCAATTAGCTACAAAATTTGGAATATCACTAACCTTGCTTATCTTGATGCTTATAAATTGCATGACTACATGAAAATTAATACTGTGTTTTTTGTTACGTACTTGTGATAGCCTTTTATGATGATGTGTTTCTCTTTCAAGAGTATCTACTCTCATTGCTTTTTTTAAATAAAAATATTATCAAGTTTTTGAGTTTATACTTCAGTATTTGATACTAGTTTTCTTACCGCAAATGTGTTGCAGATAAAGCTGCTAGGCCAGACATTTTATTACCTATTGACGATAGGTTCAAGCCAGCAGGCACTCAAAGAAGAATACTGTGATATATTACAGGTATTCTTCGTTATGCTTGCATTTTGTTAGCATGATAAGTTGAGTGGATAATTTACACTCAATTGATGATACTCAATAAAAGCATCGAGGTTTTTGTGCTGTGAATTTTATCTTTTGATGCTATTCATTATTCCTAAAGTCATGATAACAGAGTGGGACTTTTACTGTCTTGTTTTTGTTTGTATGCTGTCTTATTTTTATTTGTATACTGTCTTGTTTTTGTTCTTTATAGTTTTTGTAAGTGATATATATTTTTCTGTAGGCTATTCTTCCTTCTGAGGCGCTTTCCTATCCAATCAAAAGGGCGGAGAAAGAAGCTTTCACGAGGTACTCATTTCTTGGTTATCACTCGCATAGCACTCTAGATGACTAATCAATCTAATATAAGACAAATTTAATCTAGATCTGCAAAAGAAAATTAAGCCCCCCGCTATAAGAACTGGTTGTGAACAAACATTTCAAAGCCTAAGCAAATATGAGGTTACTTTATACACTCATGATCAGAAAACTCATACTGACTATAAATACAAGTGAACAAACAAACCCTACAAATAGTGGGGCTGGGTTTAGAGGGGGTCCATCTTGTTGCTCTCACCAGTCTCATTCCATTCTGGAATCTGCTTTTATATATAATAGAGAATGAATTCAACAATTTTATATGCATATTACTAAACTATGAATTATGAACCCTTCATGCCTTTTGCCCCTGCCTGGTGATGCACTTGTGTCTGCAGCATCAAAGATGATAAACACACTTGTGTCTGTGATCCTGAAGTTGGGGTAAGCAAATTTTATCTTTTACAGAAAACAACTTTTTTTTTTTTTTTTTTTTAGAATATTTCCTTGGACGTCTTCTGTACGTCCCAGTAAATTAGGTTTCCCTTGTTATGACTTTTGTAAATGCAGAAATAGAGGTGGGTCTCGCCAACAAAAAGGAAGATCAATTGTCCACTTTATATTCAGTTATAATTCTTTTTCTAAAAATGTGTTATACTTGATGCTTTTAGATATTTTACTAACTTTAATGATCAACATGTACAGCCCGCGATTGCCGTGGCCATTCGGGAGCAACTTTATGAGGTTGGGAACCTTTCCCTTTACTGAGCCCATTAAATCTTTGAGTGTTCTCTCTCTGGTAGCATCTACTGATTTTTTGCATTTTATTTGCTTTGCTAATCAGTATTTTTGCTCAAAACTTTTGACTCGGCATATTTATTCTCAATAATAGCATGTGATCACTTTATAATGCTAGGTTTTTCTGTTATAAAGATAATATGGCTGTATGGCTAGAGTAATGCCCAACTTCACAATCAAAACATGGTTTTGTTATGATGTAGTAATTACTGTTGTTACATAAGATTGCATGTGTGTATATTGTATATATGTTCATGTTTAGATCATAGATCACTTGGATAAAAGTTTTTTTTTATCCAAGTGAGATGCAGCTGTGAGTGTTCTGATTTGACAGTTATCTTAACACCCAGAATAATTTGAAAAGAGTAAGATGAGATAGCAGTGTTGATAAAGAATCAAAACTAGGATTAAGTTGGAATCAAATAGGATTTACATCCCAACCAATGTCTCTTTTATTATTTTATCTTAAGATAATTCTAGTAGCCAAAGTGGCTATTGATGATTTTTACCATAGCAAAAAGTTTTAAAAAAAATTGTATACTTCTAATCAGTGTGCCACTACTATCTTAATGTCCTTGTCTTGTAATTTTTTGACTTTTTATCTATAGTTTTATTTGGAATATTGTGGAGTGCTGTATGAAGAAGTATGAACACAAATCTAATATAGTACAAATTTTTGTTAGCTTTTTCTCTCGCAGTGCTAATATTATATAGATTTTATAATCTTTTATTTAATCAGAATTCGGTTTGGCCTAGTTTGTGATATCTTTGTGTTAAGTGGGGGTAGAATAATAGATCACTTCGACTTGTCATATATTTTGAAGAAGTTGAACACATGTTAACCTTGAGATTTGAATGATTAGTTTAATGTCATGGAGAATCTCAATCATGTTAACTGCAACTGCATACCATCTTAATTATCTGCTACCAATATGAAATAACTATAATTCGAAAACGGTCGCAGGTGACGACGAAAGACGTGTTCGGTTCGGCAAAGTTGAAGGAGTATGTCTACAAGCACAAGAGTAGTTAGAGAGTTTGGTTTGTAATAATTACTATAACATGTGAGCGGATATTATTGTTTTGATGTATGTATATTACTTTGTGGATTTATCATTTTAATGAGAATTTTTAAAACTTTGTTGATTGTTTTTTTTAGTATTAGTTTAACTAAAGTTTAACACTAGATATTTAAATATAATATTATATAATATTATTATTTTTAATGATAATGGGACACTTATAAAGTGTCACTATGCTAAAAAAATATAATTTCTTTTTTTTCAAATTTGGGACACATAAATGTGTCACTAAAAGTAAAAAAAAGTGTTGCTAAATTGCAGCACTTTTTTTGGGATATACCAGCACTTAGTAATGTGTCGCTATATACCCTAGCGACTGCACATATAGCGACACTATAATAAGTGTCGGTAATTTTGCTAGTGACACTTTTTTTAGGCTTTAGGGACACTTAAAAGTGTCGCTATAACCTTATTGTGTTGTAGTGCCTTCTGATTGGGGGTGAGTACAAATATAAATTAAATGTTAAGTTTTAAATTAATGACAATGTTGGAATTTTAGGTTTACCAAATTTGCAGGTTATCTAATTTCTATGAACATTGGAATCCACCTGCTATTAATGAATTTGATACGAATGTTGAGGAAGGAGGTGATAATGTTGACAGGGGTGGTGATAGTGATATTAATCATGAGGATTCACCAATCCATGATGATCAGAATAGTAGTAAGGATGACGAACCGGATGTTCCATTTCCAGATATAGATGAAAATCATGATGGAGGGTTAAATGATCTTGCAAATGCAATTTACACTCAAGTGGACAACCCACAAATCAGCAATGATTACGTAGACAATCCTAACGAGGAAAATGAATTTATTGATCATCCGGATCGTTTTATTTCTGATACTAATTGGATTAATCAGTATGCTGTAGATCATACAGATCTTAATATTCGACAAATCAATACTGGTCGACCTAGCATCGACGAGAGTTGGGCTGGACGTGTCTTTCAAGATAAGCCATCTTTATTGGATGCACTAGAGCGGTGGCATATTGAGCATAATGTACAAATGAAAGTATTGAAATCTACAAAAACGACGTACACTGTCAATGCTTAGTAGAGGATGTTCTTGGAGATTACATGCTTCAGTACCCAAAAATACGACATATTTTAGGGTAAAAATATATGCTGGTCCACACACATGTGTAATTCCAATACTGAATGCGGCGAACCGTAACTATAATTCCACCCTTATATGTCAATTGATCCTTCCGGTGTTAAAAGTTAGACTTAATTTAAGGCCAAAAGAAATTCGAGATATGGTGCAGCAGAGTTCCATACTGACATAACATATTGGAAGGCTTGGCAATCAAAGATTAAAGCATTACAAATTATTTACGGGAGCTGGGAGCAATCGTACACTGACTTACCTCGTTACCTTTCAATGGTAAAGAATTATAATCCTGGTACTCTATGGCATCTGGATCATAGGTGGCCGCAAGATGGCATTTTTACCTTTAATCGTGTTTTTTGGTCATTTGGACCTTCGATCCATGGATTCGCACATTGTCGGCCGTTGGTTAGTATTGATGCCACACATTTATACGGCAAATACGAAGGTCATGCTTTGATAGCGGCGGCTGTAGATGCAAATGATGGATTATATCCTTTGGCATTTGCAATTTGTGAGGGAGAGAATGCCGGGAGTTGGCAATGGTTTTTGCATAACTTGCGTCGCTATGTTACCCGTGATAGAGAGATTTGTTTAATATCTGATCGATTTTCTGGATTGAAGGAAATAGTTGCTGATAGCTATCGTCCAGCACGAGGGCACGCACTGTAGAGTTATTTAGGATCCACCAGGATCTAAATAGGTACTATCAAACACCTAGAGGGGGGGTGAATAGGTGTAATATTTAAAAACCAATCTCAGTGCAAAATAAAAACCAATGCGGAAAATAAAAACAACACACCGAGATATACGTGGAAACTCCAATCCAGGAGAAAAACCACGGGGCCAACACGCAATAACAATCCACTAAGAAAAGAAGAATAACAAGGTGATTACCGACTCCACGGACTCGAACCCCTCCTTCAACTTCTTCGGACCTTGCGCTGACCGGTTGGATGTCCACGCAATAACAATCCACTAAGAAAAGAAGAATAACAAGGTGATTACCGTCTCCACGGATTCAACCCCTCCTTCAACTTCTTCGGACCTTGCGCTCCACCGATTGCACGTCCACTGCACACGTTCGAATCCACGAACGCCACTCGAATCCACGAGCACACGTTTCGAATCCACGAAACGCCTTCAACACACCGAATCCACGATGCCACGTCGAATCCACGACGCAAACTCAGCCGGTAAAATATTGGCTTCGATGGTGATCCTTTGCTTAGATTATCAATGAAGAACCATGGAAAGAATCTCTAAGCAAAGATTAGATCAATTCGACAAAAGATATGTTCTTGAAAGAACCATCGAATTGACCTAAAAGAGGCTATAAAGAAGAACGATAAAAACCTAGCCTCTAGGGTTGCTCTCAAGTGTTTTATAAAATGATCGGATAGCTCCCACGTTCTTGAGAAACCCTAAGTGTCTATTTATAGTTTAGAAACCTTTGGAAAGAGATAAGAATCAAAAACATACCTTATCTGGAAATTTTCAGGACGGCGATCCGGATCGGGATTACTGCGATCCGGATCGTCGTAACGAGATTGACGATTCCAGAAATCCAAGGGTTCGGGATCCGGATTGCAAGGCCCGATCCGGATCGTTCATGAATTTCAGCAACATCCAATGTTCGGGATCCGGATCAGAATAGGCTTGGATCCGGATTGGATTTGCACATGAACTAATACCCTTCGGGATCCGGATTGGATCATCTGATCCGGATCCTGAACATGTCCCATGTCCAGTTTTTGATTTTTATGCAATTAAAAATTCATCCAAGTGTTTCTACACTATAAGAAAGTATTCGGATCACCAAAATTATTTAGTTAAACATACCTGATCCTTTTGAATACTTTCTTCTTGAGATTGATGTAACTGATCCACAATTCTTCATCTTCAATCTTCAAGACTCAAGACACTGAGTGTCAACTTGAGCTCTTGTTGAATCTTCTCTAAGTCTTTGATTGCTGATTGACAATTTGATCCCTTTAAGACTCCGACTCAACTCACTGACTTGACTCACGAAATATGCCAACACCAAAATGCCGTAACAATCTCCCCCTTTGGCAATTTCGTGACAAAACCCAAAAATACATAAAAACGCTCAAGTCACTCATCTTAAACCAAAAAATCGAAATTCAATGTCATCACCAAAACATTGATTTTCTTTGCGTGAAAGATCCAATAAATACAAAATTACATTTGAACCAAACAGTCCTAGAACATACTCTATGACTTAGGACTTGGAGTCTTAAAGTGATGTAATTCCTGCAAAACAAAACTCCAAACAAAATCAAACGTTAGTCGTTAGAAATTAAAATCCTACATTTGATTCGTCCTTTTGGTTCTTTTGTTTTTCGGCTCTTTCAATCTTTTCTTTATCTCCCCCTATCTTGAGCATCTCACATGTCTCCATGTTCTCCATGTTCTTGAGCATCTATGTTCTCCCCCTTTGTGATACGATCATCATTTTCCGTTCTCCCCCATTTTTCCATTTTCGTTTGTCCTCTCTTGATGATCTCATCTCCGTCATTTCTCTTCTCCCCCTTTTTGTCACAAATTGTCAAACAGTGAACATACTAGACAAAAGGAAATCACTAACAACATTAGTTCATAGAGAAAGAGAGATAAAAGCTCAGTTCCGGTATATAACAAAAATGCAGATTGCGTACCGGTACCAGAAAGCAAAAATCAAATAATTTCTTGAAACAAATCCAGATTTTAGAATCTTTTCAAATACCGATTTGTATTCCATCAAGAAATCAATTTAAGTGCTTTAACCAATGAATTCACACAGATCATTCAATCCAATTAATTTCACAAAATTAAAAAGATTTACTCCTAAATCATGAAAAACAAAGATAAAACATTATAAACAGTTTTTCATGTTATATTCATCAAACACAAGTCATCAAAAATAATCTTGAGATCCAAACTCTATCAAGATGTAACGGATTTACAAAGATGACTTACGGAGATTTCCAAATGACATCAATCTTGAATTCTACCCTTTCTTGAGGATATGATCCAAATTTCTTTCATTAGAATAATTTAGAAAAATTCCATAAAACCAGAAAAAGTATGTAAGCACTTTAGCGCATCAACTTTAAACAAAAGTCATCGTTTCATGCAACAAGAAATAGATTATACCAAATCTATCAAAAATACTCAAAAATGAAACGAAAATTTATGAAAATTAAAACCCTTAAAGTTGAACAACTTCAATCACATCTAACATGATCTTATGCGTAATGCCTTTATCAAATCATCAATTTGGTAAAGAAAATGAAATACCAAGATCAATAGATGTTTGAAATCCCAGATAAGTTAGATAATATATCTAGACAATCTGTTGAAGAGAGTGGCTCTTTGAGCATCTTTCGTTAAAAATCCCACCTTATACCAACCTTGAAATTTGACAGAGTCAAGTATTTCAACATGCATTTTATTTAATCAAAAATTAAAAATGCTTGTATTTGTGACATGGGGTACTTTTTCTTTTCTCCATGTGGTGGTAGTTTTCACACTCCTCATTGGGATGTAACTCTTTCCACATCTTTTGAGCATTTTACTTTTCTTTGACTCCCCCTCAATTGGCTATCAATTATTTAATATATAAGGTATTCAACCAAAAATTGATCTCGCATTCATACTCGACTAAATAGTCAAATAAGATAATGACTATACCAAGAGATCATTGAGAGAGAAATTGACTTTGATCACTTAAAAGATGAATTAATTAACATAAATGATCATTGCAACATCGAAATATTATGATGTCAAAAGCATAATAGATTTCTAAATGCGTGAAAGATGCAATTAAAGTCAATATAACCAATGCTCAATTTGTGTGTCACAAATGAAGAACACACAACCAAAATAGATTAATCATCTAAAGATCACA
>CM054938.1:23929230-23955443 GCA_029168755.2 Tillandsia fasciculata | reverse complement strand
TAAAAAATAAAAAATAATATTTATTTACTATTATTAATAGCAATTTAGTCCTACTATAATTTTGAATTATATTTAGTAATTTACATTTTTATTTTAAAATATTAGGGGCGGTGTAAATTATAAGAATACACCGGGTGCAGGGAGTTTTTTTTTTTTTTTTAATGACTTCAAAAACTTTTAGATAAAAATATATAAAATTTTTCTGAACTATTATCAATTTTAATTTGATTTTTTAATTTTTAAAATTTTTATTTTATTTTGTTTATTTTAAAATTTTAAAGATAAATGTGTAGCTTTTCTTTATAAAATGAGTTACTATATTTTATACCATTTATGTAATTATAAATTTATTAAAATAAATAATTAGCTTAAATTTTGTACTCGATGAGTCATAAAATTATTTAATCAAATAAATTAATAAGTTGATACGAAAATTAAAAATTTGAAAGATTGGATAGTCAAATCAGAATTGTGGTTGGCATAAATTTTATATATTTTTATCAATTTTTTTTTGTATTTGGCCAAATAATTTTATTAAAAATTTATTTGCGAAATAATTTTATTTTTGCCATGTCAATAGCAGGGATGTCAATGGGTACGAATACCAAAATTTTATTCGAGTTCGAATCTGAACGAACAGATTAACCCGATGTTAAACGAATATGAATATAAAAAATAAAAATCCGCCAAATTTGAATTTGGATATGGATTTTGATTGTATCCGATCCGAACCCAAACCCGAATTGTTTTTACGTTACTAATATATATATATATATATATATTATATATATATATATATCTATATATATATATATATATATATATATATATATATATATATATATATATATATATATATGATATTATTTAAATTTATATTTTAAAAATTTAAATTTAATATAATATATTTTGAAATATTGTAAAGAGAAAAAAAAAATAATTATTTCGAATTTGAATTTTCGGGTTCGGATTCTGAATTTTTGGTCGGGTTCGGGTTTGGATATGGATTTTTAAAATCCGTCAGATTTAGGTTCGGTTTCGGATTTGATAGTCGGGTTTAAGTTTTCAAAAATCCGCTTCGAATCTGGCTCGTTGACATCCCTATATCTGAGTATAGAAATAAAATAGACTATGAATAGATAATAAACCTAACATCCGAATAGATTGAATCCGATCGAAGTCCGTATAGATTGAATCCGATCGAAGTCCGTTGACGCAATGTCTGTATATTACTTTAAGTGAATTAATTAAATTTTTATAATGAATGATTAACGCCAACGATTACTTTAAGTGAATTAATTAAATTTTTATAATGAATGATTAACGCCAACGATCCGTTGACGCAATGTCTGTATATTTTAAGTAAATTAGTTATGTATTTCTAATAACTTATATTTTTAAAATTAATAATTAGCGCCAACGATCCAAGAGTAACAACCTCGACCTCCACCGTAGCGCTGAGTTCAACATAGTAAGATTAGTTTGCCAAATAAAAGAACACTTCAAAACCAGTGAGAGCGACAACGCACACGCACACGGCGAAAGTCACGGAACAAAAGAAGCAGGCACAATAACAGTGAGGGATGGGACGATCCCAAATGTTATAATCAGATTAAGAGATTTAACCTGATTAAAACTTTTATGTATAAAACTATTTCAAATTTTGAAAGTGTCAAAGTGTAGAAGGTACAGGCATTAGCTGTTGACTCAGCGCCGCAGCAGGATTCGAACTGCACTACTACTACAACAGGTTCATCTGCATCAGCAAAATGAAAGAACAGAGCCAGAGCCACCCCACTAAACCAAAACATAGATGTTATTCTTTTGCTCCCCCCTTCTCACCAGTAAACCCTAGTGAAGTAATGTACTGTGCTTGTGTGCCACTCTTCGGAAAATTGGGATCAGTAAAGATACAAGAGTAAAATTTCGCGGCTTGTTGAGCTCTTTATTCTGCAGAGTGTAAAAAAGTCGCGGGATTGAAGCCATTCTTTGGCTGTCAGTCTTCTGCCTTCTTGTCGGTTTCTTCTTGGGGAAACGAGACGAATTGCACGATCTTTCGAACTTCGGCGGCGTCGATCCTGAATTTCTCCGCAATTTCTTGAACGGCCATCGGCTCGCGGTGATCATCCGACTTCCCCTGATGGAGGAGGATGATTTGGCGGATTTGCCCTACGGTGAGGGTTCCCGGCGGAAGCGGCCTTCCCCCGCTCCCTGCGGCTTCGGCTTTTGAGCTCCGAAGCTTCGGCAAAGGCCGATTGCATCTCTCTACAATGAATGCCTATGAAAAAAATGTATTAAGATAACAATATTAGTATCCCTACGGCGATAGTCGATCATAGAAAAGCTGTAAAACAGAGTATTAGGTTATAAAAGTTTAAAAACGCTGTTTAAGCTACACGGCAAACAAAGTATTTAAATTGAATATGTTTGAAGTTTTAAAGTTCAATTACCCAAATTTCAAACTATGGCCGCATAGCACTAAGAACTGTTTTCTTGTAACCCAATCTGAGATAATCTCGTGCGATTGGCGATCCAGGATCGACCCAGAGACGCATCTTTGCCCTGAACTAATCCTAATGTTATTTCGGTCTAATCATCTTACGCCTTTTTCAGAAGTAATAGTAGCAGGTGCTTGATCACAGGTCATAGTCGTTCGCTAGCAAGAAATGGCAAACGCGCCACAAGGGAGAGACATGGTATAGATTTGTTGTCGATAAGTAGATACTTCGCCGAAGGGAATACGTACTACATCAAGGATCGTGTCGGCCATGAAAATCAAAATAAAAAACATTGAAGAGCTCTATCTGATGAAGAATCAACTAAAGACAATAGGAGAAGGTAGAAGACCCAGACTGATATTACCAACCAGCTTCCGCTTATCGACGCCATCTATCGCTATTCATAACCTGAAACCTTTCTTCGCAAACACTCCTTTAGATTGTCCTAGGTCACTTGGCCACAGACCAACATGTAAAAAATCATAGAGGCTTCCACAATGACATAAAAATCTAATAAAAGAAAATCTTTTAGTCCATAAACCATCAACTTGTGAATGGTATGTGCATTTCGAATAAATTTAATCACCATGATGCTATTGACTGGAAAGTCGATATATATTAAAAAGGGAGTCTCATTATTCAGCAGTAACAAAAGAAAAAGTCACCTCAATCTGACCTGACTTCAAAGAACATGAGCATTATCTTGAAACATAGGTCCCTTCCTACGCGTCCAACATATAGTTGCACCGAATACATTAAATGTCACTAGGGAAATGAAAGCACAGAAGTCGAAATGCATCATAACCTAGACTGTTGTCTCATAAAATTTCATACAATAGTCTCATTTAAGCTATGTATCACGGGCACTTCTATAAGCCTTGCGTGTCCGTGTCGGACACTCACGTGTCAGTGTCGGACTCGTGTCCGATGTAGACATTTCTTGGACGCGCGATTAATACCGATCAATAACGCATACAATTAAAAAAAGTATATATATATATATATATATATATATATATATATATATATATATATATATATATATATATATTATGCATATGTAATGTAAGATGATAAATATTTTAGCTTTTTGATAAGTACATACAATTATCTTTTGGACAATATAAATAAATTATGTATGGTGGAGAATTTTTTTAAATAAATATATGAACTATCAGTGAAAAATTTTATAAACTTTCATTCGTATGAGAAATATAACAATATTTTATCAAAATTTATATTTTATATATAATAAATATATATTATTATATTAATAATATTATATTTTGTTATCTGTGTTCATGTCGTGTCCGTGTCCTAATTTTTTGGAAGTTGCCGAGTCGCCGTGTTCAAGTCATGTCCCGTCCTGTGTCCCGTGTCAGTGTCCATAACGCTTAGCATTTAAGCATTCATTATTAGCTTCTTCTATTTATTCAACTAGTGGGAGGAGTACGTAAATTAAGCAAAAGCAATATTAGATCTCAGTAGCCAGTGTTAAATTATATGAAACAACAATTATTCTCCAAAAGCTTAAGCTATTAGAGAACGATATTTTTAATATTTTATATTCAGCGCTCCTCCTCACGTCTAGGCTCGAGATATTTTAATAGGCTCAAGACGTGGACTTAAACTAAATGGAAGAAAATTCTTCTCTAATCCAAACTATCTAATTTCTTTTTCAGGAGCTAGGGGAAATGCATCTCTGCATTATGCTAGGAGTTTGGCGGGACTCAAACTCAGGACCTCCTGCTCTGATTCCATGTTAAAGAATACGAAACAAACATTGCTATCCAATAGGTTGCTACTAGAGAACGGTGTTTTTAATATTTTATATTTAACAGCCACGCATGATAAGTGTCTTCATAGTTTGATCTATTAACTATGAGGCCGGTAAATGTCAAAAGCAGCACGCATAAAAGATCAACCTTTGAACCTTACCTCACCCATTTCTAATTTGCCTCCAGGCTTTGATGTGATTCTACCAACCATATGCCTAAGCATGTCATTGTACTTTGGATCCCGCTCCTCGAGTACGCCATGATCATCTTTAGTTGAAGCAGTCACCTCTAATAACAGCATTAAAAACAAGGTATCAGTTACAGAAAAGAAAAGTATGGGTAAACATTCTGAAATTTCATTTTATTACACAAACAAAAAAGAGAATGGATGGTTTCAACGAAAAGCAGCTTGGTTAAGCCTTAAAACCACTTATGATGTGAAATTACTTTACTAAAAATTTAATTAACACAGGCACATACAATAAAAAGTTTATCTAAACAGAATCTTTTGAGCTACGATACAATGAGATGCCTAAACTGTGTTTAATTGTTATTTTAAGTTAAAAAATAATCAACCAAGTAGGCAACTTGTTCAAACAATCTTCACTTTAAGCTTTGAAGATTGCACACAATAAAATAGTTCAGCAGTTAGAGGTGAATATGGTTTGTATACTATTTATCCGAGCCAGCTAGGAATCCATGTTATACAATGCAGATATAAAAATTACCTACACGTATCATTCAGTACATATGGATACTTTTAAACGTCACTGAAATCAGATCCATCAGTCGCATATTTAGTGTTGGAGAGGTAACAAATAATAGCTTTTCTATAACTACATCCCTTGTTCTTTCTCTAAATCCGAAAATCATTTCGTTTATAGGTTTCTTCAGTATGATTTTAGCAAACAAATCGCCTTTATATGTGTGCCTTAGAAACAACTACGCAGGTAACAAATATTCCGTTCGTATGACGTACTGTTAGGTTTTGCTATCCATTGAACTTCCAAACTAATTAATACTTTCAAAAGAAAAGCAAATCTCGATACACCAACATGTGCTTCATAGGCGTTAATATCTCCAAATCCAAAATAATAAAATGAACAAATCCGATCGCATCATTATAAATCCAAAACAACATGTTCGTGAATCAGGTATGAAATAATATCCTAAAATGACTATTCCAATATAATCATCATTAAAATTGAATAAGCTATCTAATACTCTGAGAAAGTTCAAAACTTTTAGTATGTAAATACAAGTATCAAGTTTTAGAATTTAATTAGATGAAAATTATGCCATTGCATAACTCAGATATCGAATTCTGTAAACAGATAGTCATCATATTTATAGTTTAAGAATTTTACTGTACTAGGAAGCTTTTTATTAATCGATGTAACAATGCGGCAAGTTGGAGATGTATAACAAGAGACAAAAAGACGATTCTGCACGTATATAAAGTCAAAAGGGGCAGTTTATATTAATTGATGAACAAGGTCTCAAGTTGGAGATGTTTAGAGTATCAAACATCAGATGACCTGGTTTAGAGTATCAAACTCAATTAAATTTTAAATTTAAATCTCGCTCAGCTTTGCCCCAAAATCCATGAATCTTGTTAGTAATGATGACCCAGTGTCAACTAGGCATACATAATCACATGCAGACACTCCAAAAGTGATCTTCCAAGTGCAGATATCAGATTTTTGACTTTTTTTGAGTTATGGGTTCTGCACTCTTTTCCAAACGCGCATTTCCTATAAAAATTTAGGACAAAAATGAATTGAGAACCCTCGGCAATTTGAAATAGGCTCTCCAACTTTTTCTAATTTTATTATTGGCACCCTAAACTATCATGTTAACAAAACCTATTATCTCCATCAGCTGCAAAAGAATTTAGAACACAAGTAATAAAATCACTGTTAAATTGAACAAAACCCCAACTAAATCGCTGAGAATAACTTAAATCGAACGAATCAAAAGTCAAGGGACTATTAGTCGAGAAGCCTTTCTCAAAATAGCATATTGTTGAGGGAGTCCTTGTAGTACATTTTGCATGTAAAATGTAGCTGAAGGCCCTATTTAGATTTTGGAATAAGTAATCCAGCAATAACTTGTTCTCTTCGGTACAAGAATTTTCATTTTTTTTTTTATGATTGGAAGCTCAGATTTTAATTTTTTACTGCTTCAAAGATCATGGCATCCATAATTTGGTAGAACGACATATTTTACCTATGAGGTGATTAGCCTTATTCCGAGAAAATGCCTTGAGAACTGAATATGGTATATCATTTTGGACATTTGATCACGCTCCTCATTTACTAAGTACTATAAGCTTCTTGAGTAAATCAAGGAGATATGCTAAATAATATGATCATGCATCCAAACAAGTCAATCAAGGACCAAAAATCAAACTCCTAGGTTTCAATCACGAAAGAAAATATTCATGATACCAAATATGGTGCATCATTTTGGACATTTGATCACACTCCTTAGGTAGCAAATACTATAAGCTTCTTGAGTAAATCAAGGAGAAATACAAAATAAGAAGTTTGTGCATCCAAAAAGGCTTTCAAGGACTAAAAATCAAGCTACAAGGTTTCAATCACGAAAGAAAATCTTCAAGATACCGAATATGGTACGCCATTGTAAACATTTGATCACGCTTCTCGTTTACCAAATAGTATAAGCTTCTTCAGTAAATCAGAGAGATATGCTGAATAAGATGTTCGTGCATCTGCCTTCAAGGACCAAACATCAAACTCCTAGGTTTCAACCACAAAAGAAAGCTCTTCATGATATCGAATATGGTACGCCATTCTAGACGTTTGATCACGCTCATTTACCAAATACTATTAAGCTTCTTAAGTAAATCAAACATATATGCCGAATAAGATGTTCGTGCAACCAAACGGGGCCTGCAAGTACTAAAAATCAAATTCTTAGGTTTCAATCACGAAATAAAATCTTTATGCTACTGAATATGGTACGTCATTCTAGACATTTGATCACGCTCCTCATTTACCAAATACTATAATCTTCCTGAGTAATTTAGAGAGATATGCCGAATAAGATGTTCGTGCATCCAAACATGGCCTTCAAGGACCAAAAATCAAACTCCTAGGTTTCAATCACAAAAGAAAACTCTTCATGACACTGAAAATGGTACGTCATTCTAGACATTTTGATCACGCTCATTTACCAAATACTATAAGCTTCTTAAGTAAACCAAACAAATAAGCCAAATAACATGTTCGTGCATCCAGACAGGGCCTTCGAGGACTAAAAATCAAATTCTTAGGTTTCAATCACGAAATAAAATCTTTATGATACCGAATATGGTACATCATTCTAGACATTTGATCACGCTTCTCATTTACCAAATACTATAATCTTCCTGAGTAATTTAGAGAGATATGCCGAATAAGATGTTCGTGCATCCAAACATGGCCTTCAAGGACCAAAAATCAAACTCCTAGGTTTCAATCACAAAAGAAAACTCTTCATGACACTGAAAATGGTACGTCATTCTAGACATTTTGATCACGCTCATTTACCAAATACTATAAGCTTCTTAAGTAAACCAAACAAATAAGCCAAATAACATGTTCGTGCATCCAGACAGGGCCTTCGAGGACTAAAAATCAAATTCTTAGGTTTCAATCACGAAATAAAATCTTTATGATACCGAATATGGTACATCATTCTAGACATTTGATCACGCTTCTCATTTACCAAATACTATAATCTTCCTGAGTAAATTAGAGAGATATGCCGAATAAGATGTTAGTGCATCCAAGCAGAGCCTTCAACGACTAAAAATCAAATACTTAGGTTTCAATCACGAAATAAAATCTTTCCACACCGAATATGGTACTTTATTCTAAACATTTGCTCAAGCTCCTCATTTACCAAATACTATAAGTTTCCTGAGTAAATCAAAGAGATATGCCGAACAAGATGTTCATGCATATCCAAACATGGCCTTCAAGCACCAAAAATCAAACTCCTAGGTTTCAATCACAAAATAAAATCCTTCTACAGAAACTAAGTTATCACAAGATAAATTATTCCGACATCCAAACATGACCTAAATTTGATAAAACCACTAATAACTTCAACCAAACCCCCATTTTAATAGACAAAAACAACTCAAATCAAAACAATTAATCAATCAAAAAAAAAAAAAAAAAAAAATCCAAAGGGTTGCTACTTAAGGGCGTTCCGTTAGTTAAAACACCCAATAGATGAGGGGGCTCCCTGCACATTTTCCACCCATAAATGCAGCTCAAAAAATAGCCATAAAAATCACTCATATATATAAAAAAAATCTGAAAATTAGAAATAGCTAAAGAGGGGGGGCTTAAATTAAATCGCTCGACCTGCATCGCAAATGTCGAGCCGATCCTGCGCTGCGGCTACGGCTCCTCCCCTCGCCGCCACGGGCGGCGGCGGATGCGGAGGATGCGGCGGAGGCGGCGGCTGTGGCGGCACCGGCCGATGCGGCAGAGGCGGCGGCGGCGGCGGCCGATGCGGAGGATGCGGCGGATGCTGCGGAGGCGGAGGCGGAGGCGGCGGCTGTGGCGGCGGCGGCCGATGCGGCGGCGGCGGCCACACCCTCCCTGAGGCTCGCCGGAGAGCCTGGCCCATCCCTCTCTCACTACGGCTCTACCCTTTTACTATTTTCCTTTTATTTTTTTTATTTTTTTATTTTTTGTTTTGAAGAGACTCCGCGATAGTTCTAGAATATTTCGCCTCCCCCTCAGGGCCTCAGCCCCTCTCTATCTCTCTCTCTCTCTCTCTCTCGGGAGGAAGAAAAGGCAAACGGATTCGGACGGGCCCCGGGTGACAAGTAACTAGGGATGCAAATGGATTCGGGTTGGTCGAGCCGCCCCGTTTGCGTACGTCACGGTTGCAACACTTCGCTTGTGGGTGGCACGGGCATCATAGTCCACGTGTCATTCTCACAGCCACCATTGAATTACACACCGTAAAATAAAACTATTATTACACACCGTAAATATGTTCGCTATTATGAAAATGGTTTACACTATTTACATTATAGTACACAATCAATGAATATTTATAGAAAAAAAATATAAAAAAAAAGTAAGTATGATAGGTAAAATAATATGGCACATTCTTCAGTACAATATTATAGCAAAAATCCTAAAATCACATCACACTCAAATCTAATAATTATGAACATACAAACATCACTTTCAAATTTGTAGGAAATCTCCTAATGTCACATCATTCTCAATTAGTAACTATGAGATGGAATGACTTATAAATATACATATACATGATAGGAAATCTATTAATATCACACACCAATTCTATAATTATGATATGATAAAAAATGCAAATCACCAATTCTATAATTATGATATGATAAAAAATGCAAATCTAAAAAATCTATACAATTTTTAGGTAGTAACTAGTGGACACCTCCTTAATCCCAATTATTTTGAATAAAATATTACTATGATACCAATATATTATTACATCATGGGATGGAATGACTTAGTGAAATGATAGCAAATTTACATCATAATATACCCTCTAATGATAACAAATATACAAATATCACATCACATCATCCTCAAATTACAACATGATAGCAAATCTTATGGATATCCTAAAAAGATATACCCTCAAATGATAGCAAACAAATCTACTAATATCACATCACCCTTAAATGAGAGCAACATAATAGCTAATTATTACAATCACCCTAATATAAGAATTTTAAAAATATATACAGTTTTTATATTTAGATATTATGAGATTTACTATTATATTATAGGTGAGTTGGGAATTAGTGAAAACGACAGATATGATACAAATTTGTAGAAAATCTCCTAATGTCACATCATTCTCAAAGTTAGTAAGTATGAGATGAAATGACTTATAAATATGCATGATAGGAAATCTATTAATATCAGACACAAGTTTTATAATTATGATATGAAAAAAAATAGAAATTAGATATTATGAGATTTACTATACTATTATAAGTGAGGAAAGAATTAGTGAACACCTCCTTAATCCCCAATTATTTTGAATAAAATATTACTATGATACCAATATATTATTACATGATGGGATGAATTGACTTAGTGAAATAATAGGAAATCTTATTAGCTTTACATCATAATATACCCTCTAATGATAACAAATCTACAAACATCACATCACATCATCCTCAAATGACAACATGATAGCAAATCTTATGGATATCCTAAAAAGATATATACCCTCAAATGATAGCAAACAAATCTACTAATATCACATCACCCTTAAATGAGAGCAAATCTGGCACAGTATAGCAACATAATAGATAATTATTACAATCATCCTAATGTAAAAATTGTAAAAATATATATAATTTTTATATTTAGATTATTACATGATGGGATGGAATGACCTAGTGAAATAATAGCAAATCTTATTAGCTTTACATCATAATATACCCTCTAATGATAACAAATCTACAAACATCACATCACATCACCCTCAAATGACAACATGATAGCAAATCTTATGGATATCCTAAAAATATATACCCTCAAATGATAGCAAACAAATATACTAATATCACATCACCCTTAAATGAGAGCAAATCTGGTACATTATAGCAACATAATAGATAATTATTACAATCACCCTAATGTAAAAATTGTAAAAATGTATACAATTTTTATATTTAGATTATTACATGATGAAATGGAATGACCTAGTGAAATAATAGAAAATCTCATTAGCTTTACATCATAATATATCCTCTAATGATAACAAATCTACAAACATCACATCACATCACCCTCAAATGACAACATGATAGCAAATCTTATGGATATCCTAAAAAGACATACCCTCAAATAATAGCAAACAAATCTACCAATATCATATCACCCTTAAATGAGAGCAAATCTGGCACATTATAGCAACATAATAGATAATTATTACAATCACCCTAATGTAAAAATTGTAAAAATGTATACAATTTTTATATTTAGATGGCTAAATTACAGAAAACTCTCCTCTAATATCCCGCTTTTCCACTTTACCCCCATGTCTTTTAAAAGTCGACAATCTGCCCCCTCGTAATTACCGAAATATGTATTTACCCCCCTGCCAGATATGAAAGTTCATCCATGAGCCTCTAATGAGCCAATTGCTTGTAACAAATTGGTAAAAAACCAATTCATATCTGGCAGGGGGGAAAGGGTAAATGCATCCATTAGAGGCTCATGGATGGACTTTCATATCTGGCAGGGGGGTAAATGCATATTTCGGTAATTACGAGGGGGCAGGTTGTCGACTTTTAAAAGACAGGGGAATAAAGTGGAAAAGCGGGATATTAGAGGGGGGTTTTCTGTAATTTAGCCTATTTAGATTATTACATGATGAAATGGAATGACCTAATGAAATAATAGGAAATCTTATTAGCTTTACATCATAATATACCCTCTAATGATAATAAATCTACAAAATCACATCACATCACCCTCAAATGACAACATGATAGCAAATCTTATGGATTTCCTAAAAAGATATACCCTCAAATGATAGCAAACAAATATACTAATATCACATCACCGTTAAATGAGAGCAAATCTGGCACATTACAGCAACATAATAGATAATTATTACAATCACCCTAATATAAAAATTGTAAAAATGTATACAATTTTTATATTTAGATTATTACATGATGGGATGGAATGACCTAGTGAAATAATAGAAAATCTTATTAGCTTTACATCATAATATACCCTCTAATGATAACAAATCTACAAAATCACATCACATCACATTCAAATGACAACATGATAGCAAATCTTATGGATATCCTAAAAAGATATACCCTCAAATAATAGCAAACAAATCTACTAATATCACATCACCCTTAAATGAGAGCAAATCTGGCACATTATAGCAACATAATAGATAATTATTACAATCACCATAATGTAAAAATTGTAAAAATGTATATAATTTTTATATTTAGATTATTACATGATGGGATGGAATGACCTAGTGAAATAATAGGAAATCTTATTAGCTTTACATCATAATATACCCTCTAATGATAACAAATCTACAAACATCACATCACATCACCCTCAAATGACAACATGATAGCAAATCTTATGGATATCCTAAAAAGATATACCCTCAAATGATAGCAAACAAATGTAGTAATATCACATCACCCTTAAATTAGAGCAAATCTGGCACATTATAGCAACATAATAGATAATTATTACAATCACCCTAATGTAAAAATTGTAAAAATGTATACAATTTTTATATTTAGATTATTACATGATGAAATGGAATGACCTAGTGAAATAATAGGAAATCTTATTAGCTTTACATCATAATATACCCTCTAATGATAACAAATCTTAAAACATCACATCACATCACCCTCAAATGACAACATGATAGCAAATCTTATGGATATCCTAAAAAGATATACCCTCAAATGATAGCAAACAAATCTACTAATATCACATCACCCTTAAATGAGAGCAAATCTGGCACATTATAGCAACATAATAGATAATTATTACAATCACCCTAATGTAAAAATTGTAAAAATGTATATAATTTTTGTATTTAAATTATTACATGATGGGATGGAATGACGTAGTGAAATAATAGAAAATCTTATTAGCTTTACTTCATAATATACCCTCTAATGATAAAAAATCTACAAATATCACATCACATCACCCTCAAATGACAACATGATAGCAAATCTTATGGATATCCTAAAAAGATATACCCTCAAATGATAGCAAACAAATCTACTAATATCACATCACTCTTAAATAACAGCAAATCTGGCACATTATAGCAACATAATAGATAATTATTACAATCACCCTAATGTAAAAATTGTAAAACTGTATACAATTTTTATATTTAGATTATTACATGATGGGATGGAATGACCAAGTGAAATAATAGAAAATCTTATTAGCTTTACATTATAATATACCCTCTAATGATAACAAATCTACAAACATCACATCACATCACTCTCAAATGTTGACAACATGATAGCAAATCTTATAGATATGCTAAAAAGATATACCCTCAAATGATAGCAAACAAATCTACTAATATCACATCACCCATAAATGACAGCAAATCTGGCACATTATAGCAACATAATAGATAATTATTACAATCACCCTAATGTAAAAATTGTAAAAATGTATACAATTTTTATATTTAGATTATTACATGATGGGATGGAATGACCTAGTGAAATAATAGCAAATCTTATTAGCTTTACATAATAATATACCCTCTAATGGTAACAAATCTACAAACATCACATCACATCACCCTCAAATGACAACATGATAGTAAATCTTATGGATATCCTAAAAAGATATACCCTCAAATGATAGCAAACAAATCTACTAATATCACATCACCCTTAAATGAGAGCAAATCTGGCACATTATAGCAACATAATATATAATTGTTACAATCACCCTAATGTAAAAATTGTAAAAATATATACAATTTTTATATTTAGATTATTACATGATGGGATGGAATGACCTAGTGAAATAATATAAAATCTTATTAGCTTTACATCATAATATACCCTCTAATGATAACAAATCTACAAACATCACATCACATCACCCTCAAATGACAACATGATAGCAAATCTTATGGATATCCTAGAAAGACATACCCTTAAATGATAGCAAACAAATCTACAAATATCACATCACCCTTAAATGAGAGCAAATCTGGCACATTATAGCAACATAATAGATAATTATTACAATCACCCTAATGTAAAAATTGTAAAAATGTATACAATTTTTATATTTAGATTATTACATGATGGAATGGAATGACCTAGTGAAATAATAGCAAATCTTATTAGCTTTACATCATAATATACCCTCTAATAATAACAAATCTACAAATATCACATCACGTCACCCTCAAATGGCAACATGATAGCAAATCTTATGGATATCCTAAAAAGATATACTCTCAAATGATAGCAAACAAATCTGCTAATATCATATCTGTCACGCCCCGGGTGTACACCAGAACCCAGGCCCGCCAACAGATCCGCCGTGCACACAGAATTTTCCATGTACACGAAGCGCTGGTAACCTGCTCAGATAGATAATACATAATAAAAGAGCATAAACAGAGCTGAACTAAAAGAACTAAAAGTAATCTCAGACTGAAAATATGATACAAGCTGAAATAAAGTACAATAAACTCTCAGCTCACTAAACAAAATACAACCAGCTGGCTAAAGCCAGTCCCAAAAGTCAACTACTGTAGTCTGAGATACAAAAGGGGTACAATAAAAGTCTAGCTACTCTCACAGTCGGGGTAGATGATCTAGCTAGTCCGCAATCCTCTTACCCCGATCTGCCGCTGAAGGCCCAGCAGCTCCCACAGATGACTCTGCAAAACAAAGGGAAAGGGAGACAGAAAACAACAATGGGGGTGAGAACTACTAGATAAACCAGTAGCCTCCCCTAGTGGGTAAAACCTCAAATGCTGACAAACCCACTAGGACTATAAGAGGCAACAAGGAAAGAACAGAGGTATGCAATAAAGACTGCTGAAAAAGGAAACCACCACTACTATGCCTCTAAATGCAGTGCCAAAAGATAACTGTATATATATGCAACTATAAAGCTAACTGCCCAAAGAAACCCAATCAAAGGGCCAGGAAATACTGGCACTGCCTGCTCTGTCATCAATCGCAACTCATCAAGGTGCCCGGCGCTCGGCACGGTATAAAGCCTACTCCGGAGTGGCACTCGAGGGGAGCGACCCACACGAGTAAAGTATGTAAAGTATCCCTGTATCAAGTATCTCTGTATCAAGCATCTCTGTAACCAATGTCTCACAATAGCAGGACTGGATCATGACTATGATCAAAGTAGGAATACTCCATCCACTAATGCAACCCCGATCCCCAATCTGATGTGATAATAACATCCGGTCAACCGCCCAAAATCCGCGGTTACCGCTGAACCCATAGACCCCAATCTGATAAGGTAAAAATATCTGGTCAACCGCCTAACATCCGCGGTCACCACTATGCCCCACAATCCCCAAGACGAGTCTAAACTGTCCCAGACTCAAGATCCAACTACACTATCTCAAGATCCCGATCCGACTCGATCATCATGCAACGATAGAGAAGAATAACAAGAAACACATGTTTTCTCCTAAGTCAAATCCCATAATATAGTGTTGCAGCAAAATAGTGGCCTAGCTAGTTGTCCAAATAAGCATGCAAGTGTTCTTTTTTAAAAGCTTTTAAAAAGTGACTAAGGTTTCATATGAAGAGTCATTTTAAAATAATATTGGGTTACTTATTTGCATGCGGTCTAAGATATAGCAATTATCCAACTTTATTGTCCCAGATTTATCACATAGGAGCTATTATTTAATTTAGGGGGCCAATGCAATAGGTTCATATATCACAAGATAACTGTCACATTTATAACTGTAGAACTCTTCTACTCCTAGTGAGCATGCCAACAAAGAGGGAAACGCAACCACCCACCTCGAAAAGCATGCACGATACACCCAGAAAATACCCGCTGTCCTCTAAGCACACCGTCAGCTGAAACAATGTCCTACAACATCACACAAGTGTACACGGTGTAAAAACTACAAGTTCCAAACACATAATTGCTGTTTTAAAAATCAGCACGCAAAACGAGGAATTATCACCTCTGTCCCGAGCTCCTAAAATCCCAGAAAAATCACGGTTGCGTTCCTCGCGAAAAATCACCCAAAATCGACTCTTGAATCGCCTCGATCTGATATTCCTACGCTGAGAAACAATTCGTCGAAGTCGCCGCTGTCCAAGAATCCAAACAGCAAAATAGGGGGTCAAAACACCTCGGGAAACGTGCCAAGGAATCGGAATCCAGAGAAACCACCAACACGGATAACGAAGCCCTACCTCTTAGGAACACAGTCGCGAAGAAATCGTCGAAGAATGACTCCTGTGCTGCGCAGGGGACTCCTCGGACTGAAATGCGACGATAACGGGCCGAAAAAGGGGAAAACCGAGGCACACTGTAAAATCCGGAACGCCGCTGTCGATCTTCCCAAAAATCTGGGAACGCACCACGAGGTAGAAAATTAGGTTAGGAACAAACTCTCTTCACAGACCTCTCCCTGGTTCTCTCTCTTTCTCTCGGAAAAAGCCCAAGAAAAGAGGGGAGGAAGGCCTATTTATAGGCCCACAAAACAATTGGGATAATTCCCTCTGTGTCCCCACTTTCGGGCGGCTACAGTGCCCAGGCCCACTTTCGGGCGGCTACAGTGCGGCCCGGCCCGCCAATTTCCGGGCGCGCACAGTGCGGCCCGGCCCAGCCCAGTCCGCACACGGGATCCCGCCTCGTCCAACCGGCCGTCCGACCCGGCCCAAGGCCCGCCACGTGTCCGCCAAACAGGCGGCAGCCGTGCGGGCCCAACGGGGAAGCGCCACGTGTCCCCCATGATTGGCGGCGCGATAAGCGCGCCCGCCAATGGCATGGCGACGCGTGGCCCCCCGCCCGACACGGCTGTCGGCGGCCGCCGCCGCCATGTGCGCCCACGTGCGTACGGCTGCACCCGCGCAGCTCTGCGTGCGCCACGCGTACATGAGCCGACCAATCCGGGGCCGCCACGTGGCGCGCCCCGGTCCACTGTGCACCGCCACGCGCCGCACCTGCCCGGCCTGCCCGCGCTGCCCGCGCCTGCCCCCGCGCGCCGAGCGCACTACACCGGGCCAATAGGGTCCCGACACGTGGCCCGCTGGTCTACCGTGCACCGGCGGCCTTTTTCCGTGGACCGAGAGTGGCGCGCCGGCCCAATAAGGGCCTGCCACGTGTCCCCGGCCGGTCCACAGCTCCCCCCATGCACCAATTTGCGCAGAAAACTTCCGGGGGTCCGTTTTTGGGCATCCGGACTCCAAAATAAGTAAGTAAAAAGCCGTTTTCAAGCGTTTTTCCGCGCTGAATCCAAATACGGCCTCCGATTAGCCTGATTCGACTCCAAAAATTCGGCAACGTCAGCCGAAGGTCAGGCTTGCATTCAAATCCACTCTAAGCCCAAACAACACATCACATTGACATGTTGGGGCCCCACACACCACTAATAGGTGTTCCACACCCCGAAACAGGGGTAAAATCACAGAAAAACCTGGGACACTACATCCTCCCCCACTAACAAAAGTTTCGTCCTCGAAACGAAAATTATACCTCAATCCAGAGCCTCGAACAAGTAGGGGTAGGCGTCCATCATCTCTGACTCGAGCTCCCACGTCGCCTCGCGCTCATCATGATTGCTCCAAAGGATCTTCACATAGGGAATGGTCCGATTGCGCAACTCCTTCACCTCCCGATCTAGAATCCGCAATGGGCGCTCCTCATATCTCAAATCCTCGCTGATCTCGAGTGGTGCAAAGTCGATGACGTGCGACGGGTCGAAGACGTACCTCCTCAAGGTAGAAACATGAAAAACATCATGGACACCAGCAAGTCTCGGGGGAAGTGCAAGTCGATAAGCAACTGGCCCGATACGCTCCAACACCTCAAAAGGCTCAATGTATCGGGGGCTGAGTTTCCCGCGGATGTCGAATCTCCTAATCCCCTTGGACGGCGAGACTTTCAGAAACACATGATCTCCAACCCGAAACTCTAAGTCTCGTCGCCGAACATCAGCATAGCTCCTCTGTCGGCTCTGAGCGGTCTGAAGATGCTGTCGAATCACCCGGACCTTCTCCTCTGCCTCTAGCAGTATATCTGGCCCCAAGGTCCGTCTCTCGCCTACGTCACTCCAAAAAGTGGTGATCGGCACTTGCGTCCATACAACGCTTCAAACGGAGCCATCTGTATGCTCGCTTGAAAGCTGTTGTTGTACGCAAACTCGACCAAGGATACGTGCCGAATCCAGCTTCCGCCGAAATCCAAGACGCAAGCCCTCAGCATGCCCTCCAAGATCTGTATAGTCCGCTCTGACTGCCCCTCAGTCTGTGGATGAAAAACTGTACTGAATCTGAGGTGAGTCCCCCTCGCGGTCTGCAAACTCCCCCAAAAATGCGAGGCAAACCTCGGATCTCTGTCTGACACAATGGAGGCGGGTACTCCATGCAACCTCACAATCTCATCAAGATATAACTGGGCTAGTCGCTCGAGTGGCCAAATAGTCTGCATAGGCAAGAAATGCGCTGACTTAGTAAGTCGATCCACAACTACCCAGATAGCATCTGCTCCGCCCTGTGCCCTTGGCAATCCGACCACAAAATCCATAGTGATGTGGTCCCATTTCCACTCAGGGATTGGAAGACTTTGTAACATGCCAGCTAGCACTCGATGCTCAGCTTTTACTTGTTGACAAGTCAAACACTGGGCCACAAATCTCCCGACATCCCTCTTCATGCCATTCCACTAGAAATGTGCCCTGAGGTCCTTATACATCTTAGTCCCCCCAGGATGAAGGGTATAAGGTGTATAATGGGCCTCTCTCAAAATCTGCTCTCTGATCTCAGCATCCACTGGCACACATGCTCGGTCCCTGTACCTCAGTACTCCCGCAGCATCCACTGTAAAGTCCCCTGACTGATCACTCGGAAGCTGATCTCGAATCCTGGTCAAGTGGGGGTCCTCACTCTGTTTTTCCCTGATCCTGTCTAGCAGAGGGGCTGCACGACTAATGACGTCAGTCTAGCAGAGACCCCAGGGGTCACAACCTCTATCTCGAGCCGTCTCATCTCCTCCAATAGGGGCGCCTGGTCTGTGATCAACATAGACAAACTCTGTCCTGCTCTCCGGCTCAATGCATCAGCGACCACGTTAGCCTTGCCTGGGTGATAAAGGATACCCACATCATAATCCTTTAGTAGCTCTAACCACCTGCGCTGCCTCAAGTTCAGCTCCTTCTGCGTGAACAGATACTTTAAACTCTTGTGGTCGGTGTAGATTTCACAATGCTCTCCGTTCAGGTAATGGCGCCAAAGCTTCAGTGCGAACACCACGACAGCAAGCTCCACGTCGTGGGTAGGGTAATTCTTCTCGTAATCCTTGAGCTGTCTCGATGCATAAGCAATTACCCTCCCTTCCTGCATCAACACACAACCAAGTCCACTGTGCAATGCGTCACTGTAGATCACATATCCTTTCCCCATAACAGGGAGGGAAAGGATTGGAGCAGTCATCAGTCTGTCCTTCAGCTCCTCGAAGCTCCTCTGGCAGTCCTCACTCCAGATAAACTTAACCCCTTTACGCGTCAACCGAGTGAGGGGTGTGGAAAGCTTCGCAAAGCCTTCCACAAACCGACGATAATAACCAGCTAATCCCATGAAGCTGCGCACCTCTGATACAGTCGTCGGTCGGGGCCAATCTCGAACTGCCTCAATCTTTGCCGGGTCTACAGCTACACCGGCGGCGGAAATCACATGGCCCAAGAAAGCTACCTCCCGAAGCCAAAACTCGCACTTGGCCAGCTTGACGTACAACTTCTTCTCCCGTAGAAGTTGTAGCACAGTCCTCAAGTGCTCCATATGCTCGGCCTCGCTCCGGGAGTAAACCAGGATATCATCAATGAACACCCCCACAAAGCGATCCAGAAATGGCCGAAATATCCTATTCATCAAGTCCATAAAGGCGGCAGGGGCATTAGTCAATCCAAATGGCATAACTGTAAACTCATAATGCCCGTACCGTGATCTGAAAGCAGTCTTAGGAATGCCCTCGGCCTTCACCTTCAGTTGGTGGTAACCAGACTGTAGATCAATCTTGGAAAATACACAAGACCCTTGCAGCTGATCAAAGAGATCGTCGATGCGCGGCAGAGGGTACTTGTTCTTGATGGTCACTTTATTCAGCTCCCTATAGTCCACACACAGTCTAAGTGACCCATCCTTCCTCTTCACGAATAGCACCGGCGCTCCCCAAGGCGACACACTGGGTCTAATAAAACCCTTATCCATCAAATCTTGCAGCTGTGCTTTAAGCACTCGCAGCTCAGCCGGTGCCATCCGGTAAGGAGCCTTAGAGATTGGCGCGGTCCCTGGAACTACGTCAATCACAAACTCAATTTCTCTGTCTGGCGGCATACAAGTCAACTCAGGTGGAAACACATCCGGGAACTCGCGGACGATAGGGATATCCCCGAGTCCCGGTGCCGCCGTAGGCCCCTCAACAACACTAGCCAAAAAGGCTACACATCCCCGATGAATCATCCGCCTCGCTCGGGAAGTCGAAACCATAGATGCAAAGAAAGCGCTCTGACATCCCCGGTACACCAACATCTCCTGGCCTGGCTCTCGAAAAGTGACAGTCCTCTCGGCACAGTCAATAGTCGCGAAATACCGCGCCAGCCAGTCCATCCCGAGAACCACGTCAAAGTCCCTCAGCTGTCTCAAGACCAACAGGTCTGCTGGCATAATCCAGGACTCGATCTGCATCGGCAGGACCAACAACACTCCTCCATGTGCAAAGTGTGATCGGGAATCTGAACCTCTCGTGCACGTGGCAAAAGTCCTACCTCTAACCCATGTAATGATGCAAAAGATCTACTAATGAAAGAATGCGATGCTCCAGTATCAAATAAGATATGAATCCAAATGCCAGAAATAGACCATACCTGCCACCACACAGTCAGCTGTAGCAGAATCCTCCGCCTGCGCTAAGCCATCCTGACCGTTCAACAACGGCTGTCTCTCACCGGAAGGGTGTGGAGGCGAAACTCGGTCTGCCTGGAGACCTGTCGGTGAAGCTCCCGGTCGTAGCTGGGAAGTAGTAGGGACGGACACTAAAGTGGGTGCCGCCGCCGTCCCCGAGGGGCACGCAACTCGCAGGTGCCCGGGCTGTCCACACCTATAGCAGCGACCCCACCGCTGGGCGCAGGTGCCGGGAAAATGCTGACCTCCACAGAAAATACAACTGTAGGGAGCCCGCAATTGCCGTGTCTGCTGCTGCTGCTGCTGCTGAGACCTCTGCTGGGATGTGATAGAGGCCAACGCTGAAGAAGGTGGTACTAAGGTCGAAAGGGGGCACGAAGCTCGAACGTGGCCAGACTGTCCACATCGAAAGCATCGACCCCGCCTCAAGTCACAGGTACCTGAGGGATGCCGTCCTCTATAGAAAACACACCTGCCGCGAAACCGTGGCCGTCTAGAAGAACTGGCCTGTCCAACAACATCCGGGGCTGGGCGTTTCCTCTCTAAACGCTGCTCTGAAGCCCTGGCCCTCTCTCCGACCGCCGAATCACCTCTCTGCGCCAGTAGCTGCTCCAGGCGCTGGTCCTGTCGAAAGCTCCTATCCACCAAATGGGTCAACAAGGTCCGCAATTCCCCCAGCTCGGTAGATACCGCCTGCTCGGGCTCCTCAGGAGGGGTGGGGATACCCCCGGCGGAAAAACGACGACGAGGCGACATACTGTCACAAAAGGCACAAATCAGCAACAAAACCCCACACGACCCAATCAAGCGAAAGTCAAAGACATCCCCCAATTTCCGCGACTTTATGTTGTCTGCAGCCAACATAACGGTCCACCAGAAATTGGGTATATCGATCCCTCTTCACTCACTGGAAGAGTCAAAATAAATAAATCAACGACTTTCGCGAAATGTCATGTCTCTCGCGCCCTATCATCCTAGGGTCTGCCAAAAGCCTAGGGTTTCCTAAGTCCCAACTGACCTATCCCTAAGCTCTGATACCAACTTAATCTGTCACGCCCCGGGTGTAAACCAGAACCCAGGCCCGCCAACAGATCCGCCGTGCACACAGAATTTTCCATGTACACGAAGCGCTGGTAACCTGCTCAGATAGATAATACATAATAAAAGAGCATAAACAGAGCTGAACTAAAAGAACTAAAAGTAATCTCAGACTGAAAATATGATACAAGCTGAAATAAAGTACAATAAACTCCCAGCTCACCAAAAAAATACAACCAGCTGGCTAAAGCCAGTCCCAAAAGTAAACTACTGTAGTCTGAGATACAAAAGGGGTACAATAAAAGTCTAGCTACTCTCACAGTCGGGGTAGATGATCTAGCTAGTCCGCAATCCTCTTACCCCGATCTGCCGCTGAAGGCCCAGCAGCTCCCACAGATGACTCTGCAAAACAAAGGGAAAGGGGGACAGAAAACAACAATGGGGGTGAGAACTACTAGATAAACCAGTAGCCTCCCCTAGTGGGTAAAACCTCAAATGCTGACGCAACCCACTAGGACTATAAGAGGCAACAAGGAAAGAACAGTGGTATGCAATAAAGACTGCTGAAAAAGGAAACCACCACTACTATGCCTCTAAATGCAGTGCCAAAAGATAACTGTATATATATGCAACTATAAAGCTAACTGCCCAAAGAAACCCAATCAAAGGGCCAGGAAATACTGGCACTGCCTGCTCTGTCATCAATCGCAACTCATCAAGGTGCCCGGCGCTCGGCACGGTGTAAAGCCTACTCCGGAGTGGCACTCGAGGGGAGCGACCCACACGAGTAAAGTATGTAAAGTATCCCTGTATCAAGTATCTCTGTATCAAGCATCTCTGTAACCAATGTCTCACAATAGCAGGACTGGATCATGACTATGATCAAAGTAGGAATACTCCATCCACTAATGCAACCCCGATCCCCAATCTGATGTGATAATAACATCCGGTCAACCGCCCAAAATCCGCGGTCACCGCTGAACCCATAGACCCCAATCTGATAAGGTAAAAATATCTGGTCAACCGCCTAACATCCGCGGTTGCCACTATGCCCCACAATCCCCAAGACGAGTCTAAACTGTCCCAGACTCAAGATCCAACTACACTATCTCAAAATCCCGATCAGACTCGAGCATCATGCATCGATAGAGAAGAATAACAATAAACACATGTTTTCTCCTAAGTCAAATCCCATAATATAGTGCTGCAGTAAAATAGTGGCCTAACTAGTTGTCCAAATAAGCATGCAAGTGTTCTCTTTTAAAAGCTTTTAAAAAGTGACTAAGGTTTCATATGAAGAGTCATTTTAAAATAATATTGGGTTACTTATTTGCATGCGGTTAAGATATAGCAATTGTCCAACTTTATTGTCCCAGATTTATCACATAGGAGCTATTATTTAATTTAGGGGGCCAATGCAATAGGTTCATATATCACAAGATAACTGTCACATTTATAATTGGGAACTCTTCTACTCCTAGTGAGCATGTCAACAAAGAGGGAAACGCAACCACCCACCTCGAAAAGCGTGCACGATACACCCAGAAAATACCCGCTGTCCTCTAAGCACACCGTCAGCTGAAACAATGTCCTACAACATCACACAAGTGTACACGGTGTAAAAACTACAAGTTCCAAACACATAATTGCTGTTTTAAAAATCAGCACGCAAAACGAGGAATTATCACCTCTGTCCCGAGCTCCTAAAATCCCAGAAAAATCACGGTTGCGTTCCTCGCGAAAAATCACCCAAAATCGACTCTTGAATCGCCTCGATCTGATATTCCTACGCTGAGAAACAATTCGTCGAAGTCGCCGCTGTCCAAAAATCCAAACAGCAAAATAGGGGGTCAAAACACCTCGGGAACGTGCCAAGGAATCGGAATCCAGAGAAACCACCAACACGGAAAACGAAGCCCTACCTCTTAGGAACACACTGGCGAAGAAATCGTCGAAGAATGACTCCTGTACTGCGCAGGGGACTCCTCGGACTGAAATGCGACGATAACGGGCCGAAATGGGGGAAAACCGAGGCACACTGTAAAATCCGGAACGCCGCTGTCGATCTTCCCAAAAATCTGGGAACGCACCACGAGGTAGAAAATTAGTTGAGGAACAAACTCTCTTCACAGACCTCTCCCTGGTTCTCTCTCTTTCTCTCGGAAAAAGCCCAAGAAAAGAGGGGAGGAAGGCCTATTTATAGGCCCACAAAACATTGGGATAATTCCCTCTGTGTCCCCACTTTCGGGCGGCTACAGTGCCCAGGCCCACTTTCGGGCGGCTACAGTGCGGCCCGGCCCGCCAATTTCCGGGCGCGCACAGTGCGGCCCGGCCCAGCCCAGTCCGCACACGGGATCCCGCCTCGTCCAACCGGCCGTCCGACCCGGCCCAAGGCCCGCCACGTGTCCGCCAAACAGGCGGCAGCCGTGCGGGCCCAACGGGGAAGCGCCACGTGTCCCCCATGATTGGCGGCGCGATAAGCGCGCCCGCCAATGGCATGGCGACGCGTGGCCCCCCGCCCGACACGGCTGTCGGCGGCCGCCGCCGCCACGTGCGCCCACGTGCGTACGGCTGCACCCGCGCAGCTCTGCGTGCGCCACGCGTACATGAGCCGACCAATCCGGGGCCGCCACGTGGCGCGCCCCGGTCCACTGTGCACCGCGCACGCGCCGCACCTGCCCGGCCTGCCCGAGCTGCCCGCGCCTGCCCCCGCGCGCCGAGCGCACTACACCGGGCCAATAGGGTCCCGACACGTGGCCCGCTGGTCTACCGTGCACCGGCGGCCTTTTTCCGTGGACCGAGAGTGGCGCGCCGGCCCAATAAGGGCCTGCCACGTGTCCCCGGCCGGTCCACAGCTCCCCCCATGCACCAATTTGCGCAGAAAACTTCCGGGGGTCCGTTTTTGGGCATCCGGACTCCAAAATAAGTAAGTAAAAAGCCGTTTTCAAGCGTTTTTCCGCGCTGAATCCAAATACGGCCTCCGATTAGCCTGATTCCACTCCAAAAATTCGGCAACGTCAGCCGAAGGTCAGGCTTGCATTCAAATCCACTCTAAGCCCAAACAACACATCACATTGACATGTTGGGGCCCCACACACCACTAATAGGTGTTCCACACCCCGAAACAGGGGTAAAATCACAGAAAAACCCGGGACACTACAATATCACCCTTAAATGAGAGCAAATCTGGCACATTATAGCAACATAATAGATAATTATTACAATCACCCTAATGTAAAAATTGTAAAAATGTATACAATTTTTATATTTAGATTATTACATGATGGTATGGAATACCTAGTGAAATAATAGGAAATCTTATTAGCTTTACATCATAATATACCCTCTAATGATAACAAATCTACAACATCACATCACATCATCCTCAAATGGCAACATGATAGCAAATCTTATGGATATCCTAAAAAGATATATACCCTCAAATGATATCAAACAAATCTACTAATATCATATCACCCTTAAATGAGAGCAAATCTGGCACATTATAGCAACATAATAGATAATTATTACAATCACCCTAATGTAAAAATTGTAAAAATGTATACAATTTTTATATTTAAATATTTTGGGATTTAATATTATATTATAGGTGAGGTGGGAATTAGTGAACACCACAGATATGCTACAAATACTTATAAATTTAAGGTAATAAAGTAATAAAGTGGATATTTACTGAAAAAGATATGAACATATTTATAGGAAAGGATATGAAGAAAGAGTAGGTATGGTAGTAAATATGTTTAAATTTTAATTTAAGGTTGTGGCTAAATATAGGAATTTATAATTATATAGAATATATTGTCAGTTTTGAATGTGTAATAACAAAGAAGTGAATTTGTATATGAATCTAAAAAAAAAAGAGCATAAAGGGGAAAGAAGCATCCAAAAAGAAGAAAATCATTAAGCTAAAAAATAATTTTATACCTTTAGGGTCAACTACAATGTCCTTGGAGCTTTGTATTTTGCTGGTTAACTACAAATGTCCTTGATTAATATAGATATGCATACTGGAAAGTGTTATCTATCTCTATACACTATGGGGCGAAGCTTAGAAGGCTCCTCCGCACTTCAACGCTGGAGCGGGCTCCCGTACATCGGGAAAATTGCCTCTCTTTTCCATCTTTCTCTTTGTTGAGAGTCTCACGGGTCCTCTCTCTCCCTCTGCTTTTTCTTTTTCTCTTC
>CM054938.1:23915234-23929130 GCA_029168755.2 Tillandsia fasciculata | reverse complement strand
TATAGTCTACACAAATATCAGAGCCTAAATGAAATGCTGTAAAAAAAAAATTTCAGAGTTAACTGTACAACACAAATAGAGTACAATACATGTATATCCTCTCCTCAGATATAGATAATCATCATACAATGTCCTCAGTACAGCATCTCTCAACTATAAAAGGAGATAAACTAAAACTATAGTACATCAGGTCTCAACATCAGTCTCTCCAAATAAAAAGATCTCTCTCCAGAGAAAACAGTAAAAACCGAACCAACAGCTACCATGAATCTCCATCCAGGGATACAGCTACACTCCTCGGGTGGTAAAGATCTAGCTCGTGACTCCCTCGCTCGTACAACGATCGAAGCTCAGCAACTCCCGAAGAGGACTCTGCAAAACAGGGGAACAAAAAGAAAGGGCAACAACAATGGGGGTGAGAACCACTAGTAAACCAGTAGCCTCCCCCTGTGGGTAAAGCCTCAAGCTCCGGGTACCCACTAAGTCTACTAGAGGCAAGAAAAGGGACAAGTGGTAAAGCTGTAAACAGAACTACTGAGTAAAGGGGAAACCACAAACAAGTATGCCTCTAAATGCAATACCGAAGAGATGACGGTATGAATGCATCAGAAAACAGTATCTGACCAAATAGACCCAATCTAGTGCCACCAGTAAAACTGGTACTGCCTGCTCTGCTCCTGCTCAACTCGAATCTCAAGAACTCAGTAGGGGACCAGCACATAAGGCTCGCAATCCCAATCAGCACTCACAACTCACCATGGTGGCCCGGTACGCTCGGCACCGTGTGAAAGCCTACTCCGGAGTGGCACTCGAGGGGAGCGACCCACACGATTAAAGTATCACTGTATCAAGCATCTCTATAACCACTGTCTCATAATAGCAGTACTGGATCATGTGTGACACCCAGGAATCATGGATTAGTCCTCTATATAAATGATATAAAAGGAGATAAACTAAAACTATAGTATATCAGTTTCCAAATAGCAAGATCTCAAGGGAACATGAGAGTAAAGCGTGCTAGAGCTAGAGGAATTCTAGGAGGGGTACAGCTACACTCCTGGGAAGTGGGGCGTCACAGCTCGTATCCCCAGATCAGCCATTCACAGCCGGAATTGTGAGATGAGTCTCGGCTGAGCCAAGGTTATATAGCGGGTAGAGCGAGGCTCCCCGGCTAATGACCAGTAGCCGAGTGGAGTGTAGCTCCTCACAAGGTCGGCTAAGGCTAGCGAGACGAGTCTCACATCCAGCCTGTGCTTGTGAGTGTGCTTGAGCCTGACTGGACGTCAGGGCTTAAAAAGGGGGGAAGAATGACCTGTGGGGGGTCCCGAATTGGATTAGTCTCTATATAATGATATAATAGGACTAAAATCTCTACCCGGGGCTATAGCATTTTGGATGGAGCAAGAAGATCAAGGGAACATGAGAGTTAAGCGTGCTAGATCTAGAGTAGTTCTAGGATGGGTGACCCCCTGGGAAATAAATTGGGGACGTGGATCATGACTATGATCAAAGTGGGAAACTCCGTCCACTAATGAAAACCCCGACCCGATGCAATAGTACTCAAAAAGTGGGAAATACCATCCACTAGAGAAATCTGATACCCAATCTGATGCAATAGTAAACATCCGGTCAACCGCCCAAAGTCCGCGGTCACCGCAATAACCCACAACCCACAATTGGATAAAATAACCCAGATCCGTCAACCGCCTACTGTCCGCGGTTGCCGCAATATCCCATAATCCAACATCAAGTACACCCTGTCACTGACCCTCAGGTCCCGGCTACACTATCCCAAACCTCTGCTCGAACTCGAGCAACATGACTCAAAAGTCTAAACAAAAAGGAAAAAGAAAGCAATCATGGTTTCTCCTAAGTCAAATCCCAATATGATAGTGTAGCAATAAAATAGTGGCCTATCTAGATGTCCAAATAAGCATGCAAAAGTCCTCAGCAATGTGAAAGAGAGGGAATGTCAGATAACAGTTCTGCATGTGTAATATTTAATAATATCCACGTAAATATAACAATTATGCTAAAATCATCAGTCAACTACACATGTATATGATCCCTGTTCCATAATAAATCCCCAGAGTGAAACCCGCACATTGATGTGTCATTATGTCCCAACAATTAATCATTTAATCCACTTTCATAAAATCTAGGTGCTAATGTAGCATGTTAATTATCACCAATAAATTATTCCAATGATCATGTTCCAACAGAAATATTATCCCAATAATATCCCCAACATGCTATATTCACAAAATTAATCTCAGATGATAGGCTCACATGTATATCAGTCAATCATGCATGATACTCAATCATATGCTCATAGTGGGGTTTTCTAATAAACTTAGTGAGTAAGTCAGATATAGAGGCAAGCAACAACCACCCACCTCGAAAAGCGCGCACAACACCAAAAGAGACCTCTCGCTGCCCGCTGTCCTCTAACACAGCAATCCACCAAAATCTGTGTCCCACACATGCACAGAACACTGCGCACAATTAAACTCAAAACTGTACAATTAACCGCAGTCCAAAATCAGCCCCAAAAGGCTAAATATCACCTCTGTCCAGTCCTCAAGAAAATCCAGAAAATCACGGTCGCGTTCATCGCGAAAAGTAGCCCCAAAACGACTGTTTAAACGCCCAGATCTGATACCTGTAGACCAAGATAAAAATAAAACACCGCTGCAACCTCAAAACCTCACAAATCAAAATTCCTGTAGCAATCTGTCCAAGAAAAGCCTAATTATCACCTTCGAAACAATTTCCAAAAATCCCAGAAAAATCACCACTGTGTTCCTCGCGACGAGTAGATCAAAATCGAGTCCTGAAACGCCTTGATCCGATGTTCCTAGGCTGAGGTATAAAATCGACAAGCCGGTGCTGTCCAAAATCCATCACAGAAAAATGGGGGTCAAAGATGTCTCGGGAAACGTGCCAAAAGTGTGAAACGGAGCGAAGCGATCAACACGAAAATCGAAGCCTTACCTCTTAGGAACATGCTGTCGAAGAAATCGTCCAAAAACTCCACCTGGTTTGCTCACAGTGAATTTTTGACTGATCTACGACGGTAATGGGCCGAAATGGGGAGAAAACCGAGGCGAACTGTAAAAATGATATCGCCGTTGCCGAGCTTCCAGAAATTCCGGGGATCCACCACGAGCTCAGGAACATCAAGGGGAACAACCTTCATTGAGGGCACTCCCCTCCCATTCTCTCTCTAAGCTCGAAAAAAGGGAAGAGAAGAGGGGGAAAGGGGGTATTTATAGGCCCACCAAAGAATCAAGAAATGCCCACTGTGTCCCCGGTTTCGGGCGCCCGAAACTTTCGGGCCCCGAAACCGGGCGCACACAGTGGCCCGGCCCAACTCGGCCCACGCCGCACACCCGATCCGGTCCGGACCGCACGGCCGTCCGACCCGCTCTCCGCAACCCGACGCGTGTCCCCGAACACGGGACAGCGAAGCCGGCCGCTCCCTCTCGCGCCGCGTGGCCTGCACCGGTCAACACCACAGTCTGGCGCCCGCCAATGGCGAGCCGCCACGTGGCGCCCGCGTGCGCCACCTTCGCCGCCGTGCCCGCCACGCCAGCCGGCCGCCTGCCACGCCTGCCAACCGCCGCCTGCCACGCCACCTGCCCCGCCGCACGCGCACAGTGACGCGCCCAATCCCCGCGCGCCACGTGTCCAGGCCACACACTCGCTGCACCCGGTGCACAACACCCCCAAACACCGAACCAATGATCTGCTGCCACGTGTCTTCCACCGGTCCACCGTGCACCCCGAGGATTTCATGAACCGCGCCTGCAAGCCATCCAATAAAGGAACGCCACGTGTCCCCACCCGCTCCGGTGCACGCCGCCCGCGTGGACCGCCCACCCGCGCGCCCTGCCCGCGCGCCCGCCTGCCCGCGCCCACGCGCCCTGCCCGCCGCCGCTCTCCGCCTGCCCCGAGGCCGCGCCGCCGCTCTCCGCCGCTGCCCGCCGCGCCGCCGCCGCCGGCGATCGCCGAATCACTGTTCCGGCGGTGAACAGTAACCCGAGCTCAGAAATGACAAGTGGGTAGTCCATTTTGACCGTTTTCGCGCGCTGAATCCGAATTTGACGTCCGTTTTGCCAAATTCCAACTCTAAAAATTGCTGAAGGCACCCGGAAAAGTGTTCTTAGCCCAAATTTCGTGCGGAGCCCAATTTTAATATCCGTTTCGCGCGAAACCACTTCTAAACCCTCCACGGGGTCCTCCGATCACTCACATGATCCATTTAAGCCCCGAAGTCCAACACTTGTGCCCAATTATGCCCCAAACACTCCCAACACACCATGTAGGCCTCCAATAGCCACCCCAACGCACTGCAACAGCTCTACGGAGATCCGGGTCATCACATGGAGTGTAAAATATACACTCAAAAAGGAGTGTACAAGAAATATTTTTCTTTCGAAAAATATTATAAATTAATTACAGAGTAAATTTAATTTTAATTAGTTTTATGTAATGATCCGACTCACTAATGATAATAACTTGTTGGGCTCAAACTATCGGCACAAAATATTTTAGTCCAGTTATTATTAAAACTGTCAATATCTTTTATATACCTAATTACAACTCAATTTCCATCCGATATGAAATTATTAGAATGTTACAGACTCCCCGTTTAGGCCAGACGTTCTCGTCAGCCTAAACACACACAATTCAAGATCATTAGGCGATATGAAACTTATCTTGCTAGTCTCGTTATTCAGACACTGACATATCATGTCATCTTGTTTTTTAGACACTGGCTGAGTCGAGACTCGTTATATACTTCTAGCTGGTAATTAGTTCTAATACCAAATGTAATGATCCGACCCACTAGCAATAATAACTCGTTGAGCTCAAATCATCGGCCAAAAATGCTTAAGTCCAATTAATATTATTAATGTTTATATCTCTTATATATTTAATCACAACTTCATTCCTATCCGGTACGGAATTGGAGTGTCACATTCCAGTTTTGAGAAATACTTTAATCCGATAATTAAGTGCAATTACTAATCAACTAATATACTATAAAAATTAATTGAATATATGTTAATAATGTTTGATTAAATTAAGAAATTAATAGGAATATTAAAACTAAAATTTATATAATAAAAGTAAGTAAATTAAAGCATATTTGAATCTCGTGTTGTAAAACAAAAAAACAACACGAATCTCAAAGTCGAGAGACAGGTCCTAAGCAATCGCGAGTGAAAGTGCAGGCAATTTCACAATTTCACAATTTTTAAAAAATATTATTATCCTCAAAAAAATTCTAAACAAAATTTTTTAGCTACTTATATTCCACAAGAAAACCTTCATATTGAGTGTTGCTAATCCTAAAGAGGACTCCAAATATAAAACACACCAAAAATTGAGTACAAAAGATATGCTTCTATGAATCACAAAATATATATATATATATATATCTATATATATATATATATATATATATATATATATATATATATATATATATATATATAAAAGGTGTCATAAAAAATTTATAGAAAGCACATATTTAAAGTTTCGTTTAGAATTGCTAGGAGATTAATGATATGAGAAAGTACGATAAAAAAATATTATATTTGTTTCCGTACGTAATATTGCATTTCATATCGTGCGCGTTTGGTTCAAGTTATGTAATATTATAGGTTATGTCGATATAACTAGATATTTGAGATTTCTGAATCGGATTTGGTTTAATGCAGTAATGTACTGTTAGGGTGCGTCAGGATTACTGTGTTTGGGAAATCCTGCCTGTAATCTGTTCGATAATATAAAATTTTGAAAGTTTCAGGATTAACCCAAAATATTACTGGGGGAGGGGTGTATGTTGTATTACTGCAAGCGGGTAATATTGTAGTTAATGTAAAATGACAAGTTTACCTCGAGTACCCCAAACCCTAAACAGGATATCATTCCATCTCCTCTTCTCACGATCGACACTCCCTCTCTCTCCCGAGACTGCCGTACGGACCTCCTCTCTTGCCCAAGCAAGCCGCGGCCGCCCCTCTCTCCCTCTCTCGCCCAAGCAAGCCGCGGCCGCCCCACTCTCCCTCAAGCGCCCTCAAACCGTACGGCCCCCTCGCCCTCACGCCATACGACGCCCTCACGCCATACGCCATATATTTAATTCTCTTTAAATATAGCTTCTAACATGAAATTTATTTATTATTTTATAATTTATTATTATTATTATAGTCTATTTTTTATTTATTTTTAACGGTAGAAATTAAATTTTTGCGGTGCAATTTAAATTTTAAGTTTTTGTGGTGTAAAATATCATAGGGTAATTTTGAAAAAGGATATACATTTCTATCAGGATTACTGAGTTTTAAAGGTAGAACCAAACGTAATAATGCTATAAACACTGTAATTTAGCATTACATTACCAGTTTATTCCAAACGCATTAATGCAGCATCAGCAGTAATCTCGTTCAGAAATGCAACATGTCGGGGTATGTTGAAATACTCAGTAATCTTACATAACCCGATCCAAACGCCCCCTAGATTAAAGTGTATATAGTATTATTATGTTTGGTTCGGTTTATAAAATTCAGTAATCTCTACAGTAAAGTGTAGCCTTTTTTCAAAATTGCCCTGTGTGGTCATATTTAATTTTTTTGTTTACTAAATCATACCAAAAAATAATTCATACTTATTAAATTAATTCTATTAATAAAAAATAAAAATAAAATGGCCAAATATAAAAAAATAATTTATAAAACAAAAAATTAATTTAAACTATAAATAAATAAATAAAATCATATTACATTATCAAATATCATATTACGTTATCCTATTAATAGAATTTGGGGATTGAATGGTAAAAAAGTAATTTTACATAATATACAAGATTACCCGCCATCGGTAATCCAAGAAATCCACACCCAATATTTTTGAGGTAATTTTGCACCGTTAGTAATATTACATTACCAAACAGATTACAGACCGAATAAACCAAACGCAGTAATCCTGACAGGATTGTCTGTAATTTTGGCCACCCGAACCAAACGCGCCCATATTGGAATACATTAGTTAGAATATGTTTTCTGAAATTTTACCGAAAAACGCATAAGTATATGTCTATATGCTTTTACACTAATTCTATTTTATCTAATAACATTAGATGAAGCTCAATACCAAACGGGCCCTAATTATATGTCCCCAGTATCCGAAAACGCTTATGGCTGCGTTTGATAATGGTATAAGAGAGAACTAGCTATTTCAGGAATAAGTATAAAGACGGAACTAGTGTAAAAAAGTATTTGATATGGTTTCAGGAATAAGAGAAATTGTGGTATGATGATAGGAATAAGAGGAATAAAGAGTATAGTTGGTTTAAATGACTTTTTTGTTCTCAACCATAATAATTTTTAAAAATAAATACAAAATTTACTTATATGATTTTAAATATTTAATTTAAAATATTTATTAAAAAAATATTAAAATTTATATTTTACTCGTACATAAAAAAAATTATTAAAAAAATTAAAAATTTTATAATTTTTTTAAAATAAAAAATTTTAAATTTTATAAATTTAAATATCTTAAAATTAAAAAATTTTAAATATATATAAAAATAAAAAAATAAAAATAATCCTACTGGGAACCAACCTTGTCCACGGCGCGGGGGGGGGGGGGGGGGGGGGGGGGGGCCTAATCCGTACGGGAGGGAACAGTATAGTTCCCCCTCAAACCAATCTCGTTTGGGTTCCAAACAGTTTCAAATCCAAACGGGGCCTTAAAGTATAGCACATACTTTAGCGCGCGCGCACACATTGCAATGCAATAAAAAGCAGCAAAATACCTTAACATTTTGAACTAGGCTATGTGACTAAAATATTAAAGATGGAAAATTTGTCACGATCCGAGTTCGAAAACTGGTCTATTTTTTTTAGAAAAAATCAGAGTATAAACAAAAATCAGGGCATGAATAGATCGCCACAGGTATAGAAAATCCTCTGTCCACTTACACAGAGTCTCCCCTATACATACACGGCTAAGCAAGTACAATAAGCACAATCAGAGTACTATCTAACTCAAGATAAAGCTAAACATGATATATGAAATCTCCTCTACAATAGTTCTAAACAAGGTACTAAATATCAGATAAGTACTCAACAAAATCCATCAAACATCATATAACATCATCACTAAATCATGATCACACATAATATCATAATCAAAGGTAAACAGGAATAATCATCTTGGGGACAGCTCTATCGTAACTGCCTCACTCGCTCGTCCCGACATCCTACCATCCGACGGACCTAAAAAATGGTCACCCAGGGGTGTGAGATACAACATAAATATATCCCAGTGGACACGACGAGCCGAGAAATAGCAAATCGTACCTACTGGCATACAATAATCTGCGGATAGTAAAAGATATCAATAGGTAAAAGCTAATATACGAAAGAATGACGGTAGGTAATCAAAATCATAATTCCGAGCAGATATGGGTACAGAAATATAATAACAAAGTAATGCTGGAATAAGATAATGTAAACTATGCGTCGATGAAGAAAAGCAAGTACCCAATCGATGCCACTATTGGTCACGAAGACCTCAGGCTAAAGCCACTGACGGGCACCTATCGGGCTGATATAACCCCGCACCAACAGGTGCTATCGGGGGCTCACGAGTCATCCTGTTGACCACTTTACCAGTAAAGAACACTGTGACAGTGGCCAAACCTGTAATGAAAGCGGATCCGCATGCATGCGCATTTAATGCAGCGAAAATAAATAATCATAAGATTTATGATATTAGTATGTGTGTGTGTGTGTGTGTGTGTGTGTGTGTGTATATATATATATATATATATATATATATATATGTATGTATGTATCAAGATCATCTCGTGTGACACACAAAAATTATTATTTCAATCTAATTAGAAGAAGGGTTAGAATTTCAACCTTTGCCGATTACCGAAATTGTCTGTCGGTTGATATTGGATCTGAACTTCCGGTCCTTTGAGCCGCACAACTGTCCGGCCTCTATGTGTATCCACACAAGACTGCTCCGGGATCTGTGCTTCACACAATATAATCTCGAAACTCCTTTCGTGATTTTTTGTTTCAATGTGGAGAATAATTAATTCTCAAATTGTGCTAACAATTTCAAGAGAATTAACTATAATATAGAGACCAATTATAATTGTCGAAAGACTTCTCTCTAATGATTAAGAGAACTCTAATGATTAAAGAGAATTCTATATGATTCTTCATATGATTACTTCATATGATTTTTCATATGATTCCTTCATATGATTTCTCATATGATTCTTTATATTATTTCTCATATGATTACCTATATTTGATGAGTGAGATTACTCCTCTCTTTTATAGGCTTATGAGCCATAAATGAGAGGAGAGTAAACTCCTCTCATTCATTAGGTAGGAGGAAACGAAGAAAGAGAGAGAGAAAATTGTCGTTTAATAAATGAAAACTTTTTCATAACTTAATATCAATTAATTGAGAGTTTCCTTTCATTAACTTAATTGGCTTCCCCGTATACATACATACATACATACATACATACATATATATATATATATATATATATATATATATATATATATATATATATATATATATATATATATATATATATATATATTGCTAACTAGCTTAGCAAATAACAAATATTTTGTTATTTTAGCAAAATGGTCTCTATAAATTCTCTAAGCACAATTCGCATGCAATCTTTATTGTGTGTGACCACATAGGTTCAATTATATCTGGTTGTGAGATATGACACTAGACTCCTTAAGTGTCATCATTAAAACTTCTTTCGATGGACCAAAATATTTTTGACTCTCCCAATTGAGTGTGATTAACTATCTTAATCACTCATGTGGGTCCCACAATCCACGAGTGACACCTAGCAGTATGTCGCGGTAATCCAAATAGAATGAATAATATATTAAACCTCTAGGTGTAGTTACTGTGTGATTAAATCCTTCTATCACTTGTCCTAATTGAGCCGAGGTTATGGGTAACTCGTCAAACCCCATAACTCAATTATATATCTTATCTGATCATTAACTGATATATGAAAACTCTTTTTCATAAAATCACACTGCCTTGGCCAAAGACTTTTATATTTTAAAGAACAGATAGCATAGGATAATTACCTCTCTACCGAAGGTGATAGATTCCATCTTAACACACACCTATCTTTATGCATGATCCACTATAGCCAACATATGTAGACTTCAACTCATGATAAGGGTATAAAGTATTTACACAGTCAAACTATAGTAACCCATATGTAAGATAACCGTGGTGCCTCAGGTCAAAGGATCACTCACACCACTACAGCATAGAATAATTTACTGACGAGTGAGTAGACATCCATGTGATTGTTCATAATTGGTCACGCTCAGTGAAAATGTTCTCCAACATTCACTTGTATACTTGCTTTAGTGTCACCACACTAATGACTTAAGACTCGTCATCCCATAAGGAAAGCACAATATACACTGACCTAACCGGATTTATCACCGCCCTCGTGATAATCCTATGATCAGGAGCATTTAATAATTAATTACAAAAGAATACATATCTCATATTCCTAACATCTTAGGAATATGATTCTTTTACCATTAATTCTAGGGACGATTCATATATATATATATATATATATATATATATATATATAATATATATATATATATATATATAATAATAATAATAATATAAATGAATAAATGCCAATTTATTAATTTAATGAAAGATACAAAGATACTAACCCTATAGTTATGTCACCGATTGGCTTATAGGGCATATAACTAACAAAACCATCAGTGTGCGTGAAGTACAGCGGTGCGTGACAATCATAATGCTAATGCTCAAGCTCACAGTCTAAAGACCGGATAGTCGACAACAAGCCGAAAATCCCAACAGGGATATAGATGTCTGTATATCATGCGTGACAATCATAATGCTAATGCTCAAGCTCACAGTCTAAAGACCGGGTAGTCGACAACAAGCCAAAAATCCCAACAGGGATGTAGATGTCTGTATATCAATCATAGGTCATCTCATACAATCTGGAATACAAGGAACATGTATTTCTGAGTAAAAGCAAATCTACGTAATGACCAAGCATGCATGATATATGTTCAAGTATAAGCTACTGTACTGACATCTAGCTAATGATCAATCAAGCATAATATATGTCCAAATATAAGCGAGTAATAAGCAATGAATGGAAGTAAAGCTCAAAGACGAGATCAGGGCTAGCATGAAAAATAGAAGTCCGATCAACTATGGTACCCTAGAGGGCCGAGATGATAAAGCCCGGATCGAAGATAAACCCACCTCAATGTAGGCGGTCCCGAAGTCAACTGGACTACTTGCGTGTTGGCTCCTGACTGCTAGGGCCTGAGCAATAAACTCGGATCAGTAACAAAACTCACGCATGCCCAACCCGACAACATTACAATGCCAGAACAAGTAAACAGTGAACTTTCCCCCGAGTCCCGAATTTTATCGGAATTTCCGGAAACCCGTTAAATGACCAACTATGACCCGAATAGAGTCTACAAGTTTCCAAACATGATGAAACTTCACATGCTGACCCAAAATGACTCATTTAAGATGTCCGGACAGCCAAAGACTATTTTGTGAATATCTGTGCTCGTTCTGGGCCATAATTACTAACAACGCTTCCGAAAAAACCAATTTTGGCTCCGAAAGCCACCGACGCAAAAAGGAGGTCGCTAGACCAGCCAGGACAGTGCCGGAAATATCCAGGAACAGCTAACAATGATAATTAACTATTCCAATACTTTGAAATACGCGAACTTGCGTCGAAAGCCGATAAACCGACGATTTCGCCAATTTACGATTCGTTAATCAATTTTCGCTCAACGAAGACCATTGGATCTCTAACGAAAAGTTTAGAGATCATGTACACGCTGCCCGAAACAGTCCATGAGGTCACATTTATAATTAAGCCCCTAGGGTTTCCTAAAATTGCATAAATACTTTCAATTATTAAACGTTTCGACTCGTTTACAATATCCGAGAGGTTTCAGGTTGAATCGAAGGCACCAGTAGGTGGGCCTTGACGTAACCAAACCTGTGCTCGCTGTTTGGAGGAGGCACGAAGCCCGAGAACAGCATTAGGTCCACAATTACAAATCTACTAAAGCTTGGATTGCTACAATGACCTAACTACCCATCCAAATTAATAACTAGAGTGAGCATCATGTCTAGTAAGTTCAGAGGACTCGAGAGCTCACCTTCGAAGTGTCGCAGGAATGCCGGAGAAGTCGTTGGAGCAAGGTGGCCAAATCACACCTTTGTTAAAGCACGGTTTGGTCGAGCTTGGCTCGGCTGGGTTCAAGCCTCAACCAGAGGCAAGCAGTAGTTGGGGAAGGTTCCCAGAGGTGGTAGGGCCACCCCGACCAATCCCGGCAGCCCCGAGCGGCGGTTGGCCGGAGAAGACCTTTGCGGCCACCTTAAGTGCAACAATGGAAAGTTCAGTGGACAGGGCATATGTGATCCATGCAAAGGCATAGATGGAACATTCTCGACGAGAGAAAGTTACCTGGGTGGTCAACCGACGGCTGGAGGCGGCGACGGTGGCTGGTAACGAAGCTCGGGCGAGCTCGAGGCCTCTAATGACGGATCCTCAACCATGGGCTTCTAGGCCCATGCAAGTGCACATGATGGTTTCTCTTGGTGCAGTGGAGCTTCCCAGGGGTGTGGCCGGCGGTGTGGGGCAGCAGTGGCGCCGGGCGGTGGAGCTCGGCCAAGAAGAAGATGACCCGAACTAGGGCACTTCCGTTCAAGCTCGATTCTCAACCGATGCTTCCCAAACTTTGTGGAGGTCATTCTGGCGATCAGCAGAGGCTTCCCAACGTGCCCGATCTCAATTCCAACGGTTGGATGAAACCCCCGCGCAGATCCGGCCAGATCTAGGGTTCTGGCGGCCTTGTTGCTCCCGCCGGCGAACCGGGGCACACCAGCGCTCGGGGCTTCACATGGGAGACCCTCATGATGTCAGAAAAAGATTAGGAAAGGACTTGGTGCCATAGAATACGAGAAAAAGGAACTCGGGTTACCTCGGTTTGAGGAAGAAGAAGAAGAGTGAAGGTGCTTTCTCCGGCGGCGTACGGCGAAGCCCGACTCCGGCTCTCCTCGGGTTGGGTCACCAGAGAACAAAGGTGTCATCATATGTGGTCTGGAGCAATCCCAAGTCTTTTTTCTTCTCAACCCAATCCGAGATCAAGGCAATACCTTGCTCCTTCTCCTTTTCCTGCGAGGGGCAGGCGGCGGCCGGTGGCGTAATCGTCAAGGAAGAGGCTGGGGAAGACTTAGAGTCTAGTTGAGGCGGCTGGATGCAAGAGCTCTGGGTTTAGGGTTCCCACGAAGCAACCTCTAATGCATCTATATACCAAAATTGCAACAAAATGCTATTTGCCCCCTACTGTTGATATTTAGAGCTGGGTCTTTAACAGGTTGAGTGATTTACATTAAGGTCCCTCACCATGAAGTTGCATATATTTCGGTGCATAAAATATAGGGTCTTATGTGCAAAATACTATATTTTTATTTTTTTGCGTTTTTCAAGGCATTCCGGTCGCCAACCGGAAAAACGAACTTTACCACGACGTCCGACTCGACGAGACCTATCGAGTAGCGATTTTGGTTCGTTGAATTTAGATCCAATTCATTAGTGCTGGTAGATTTTTAGCCCTTGGATAAAAGATATGCTGTTAGAATGATACTGAGCCACTTAGGTTTAGTGGGTGGTTGGTGGAATAGCATGATCTAAGAAATAAGACTAGTTAAAGGGATATATCTAATGGTAGAAAACTTACAAGCGCCAATTAGTTGTGCTTTTACTAGCAC